>JAQZBX010088780.1:0-12669 GCA_029593785.1 Cabassous unicinctus
GGAGGTGGGGAAGGGGGCAGCCGGGGCGCCACGGGATCCTACACCTTTAAGGAGGTGGGGAAGGGGGCAGCCGGGGCGCCACGGGATCCTACACCTTTAAGGAGGCGAGGAGGTGGCAGCCAGGGCGCTACGGGATCCAACACCTTTAAGGAGGTGGGGAAGGGGGCAGCTGGGGCACCACGGGATCCTACACCTTTAAGGAGGCGAGGAGGTGGCAGCCAGGGCGCCACGGGATCCTACACCTTTAAGTGGCCTTTTTCTCGACTCGACGTTCACCTTGTTACTTAATCCTTTTACTGTCTTCTGGAGCTTTGTAAAAGATATTTCTGCCAGTTTTTGCTGGTTGTTCGGGGTTTTGTGGGGGGACAGAGCCCTGAAGCTTTTCCTTCCACCACCTTGTTCTGGGCGGCCACGGATTTGCTCTTTGAGCCTTTCCTTGAGGTGACTCGATTTCTAATAACAGCTTCTGTAAAATGACATTTTTTCCTTAAAGCTATGAGCCCCCATAATTACTGAATTTTGGAATGCATGTTTCTCCGGCACTTGCTTGTAAGTTTCAGGCATCCTGGTTCAGGCAAAAGAATGTCACCTCCTCCCTCTTCCTGTGCTGGAACATCATATACTTGCTTATTTAATTCATGGCAAAGATTTGTTCTCTCATTTTCCCAGCATGAGTTTTCACTGGGAAAGGTTGGTCAGTGCACACAGACAAAGGCGACCTGAAACATCCCATGCTGATGTCCCGCCTTGCCTGTGTGGTGTGTGGCTTTACACATTCGGTTTAGGTGGATCTTCAGTCAGCTTCCACCATTCTCTCCTGTTATTAGTTCATTCTGAATTGAATAATGCTTATTTGTCTTTACTGTCTTTTTGGTTTTGCTTTTACCTTTTCTCTCCCCTGTGTCTTTTTCTTGTTAGTGTTTCTTTTCAAATGTGTGCTTTATTTGACTTGCTTTTTACCGAGTCTGCTCTGGCCTCTGATTTCAGCTGGTGTCGGCGGTGGTGTACCTGCGCTCGAAAAACATCGTGCACCGCGACATCAAGGACGAGAACATCGTCATTGCTGAGGACTTCACAGTCAAGCTCATCGACTTCGGCTCCGCTGCCTACCTGGAAAGCGGAAAACTGTTCTACACCTTTTGTGGGACCATTGAGTACTGTGCACCTGAGGTCCTCATGGGAAATCCGTACGTATCTCCCCACAGCGCAGCCTGCTCTTGCGTCGTCTTCCACCCGGCACCCTGTGATCGGCGGGAAGTGGGTTCGGTTTGTTCCTCTTTGTGATTGGCTTGTGAGTGATAAAAGATGATGTTTCAGAAAATAAGTGGAGAGATTGCTCAAAGGAAGGTGGGGACGGAGGCGGGTTCATTGTATTATTTTTTCCATTCTTGTTTATGTTGGGAGTTTTATATGATAAAAAGTTAAAAAGATCAAGTTTTGGCTACTTGTATTAAAGATGGGACTCTTCAAATAAGGGAAAAGAATTCTTTAGTTGGGTCTGTTTATTTATGGCAAGAAAAATAGATAATCTATCCCAGTAAAATATTGTTGGCTAGCCATATAGGAAATCAAGCAGTCGGGAAATGAGAAGGCCGTGGGCTCACGCTTGAGACGGAATCCTTGGCTGGGGGATGTGCCCTGAGCCCAGCTCCTGGCCCCGCCTCTGCTTTTGCTGGGGAGAGGCAGGGTGCGGGGGCAAGGGTGGGCCGTGTTCCAAGCTCTTCAGTGGGGAGGTCCTGTGGGCTGCAGGGCAGCCTGGACAGGGCCTCGCCTCAGGACCTCAGGAGAGGAGCGGAGAGGGCCTCGATTGTTGCTCAGGTGTCCTGGTAACTGGGCCTTCCACTGTGCATGTGTGGATTTCACTCTCCATCCACATGGAAACGAAGTATGTTCTTAGGTGCACAAAGCTGACATTGTCAAGCCAGATGGGCATCAGGTGCTGGCCTCTGTGCTTCTCAGAGCGGTGTGATTAAAACGTGTCCCCCGGGCGGTTGTGCGACCAGCATGCGGTCACATCGCAGCGGGCGCTCGGCGAGTGCTGCCGCATGCTCAGGGTGCGCCACCTCCATGCTCCTCCCACCTGGCACTGTAGGTGTGAAGGCCGCTGCTGTGCTCGCAGTCAGGTGTGGGGACGTCGTTTGCCAGGTCACTCAGATGTGGCTGGTGGCAGCTGAGGTTGGTTTCTAGGCCGCCTGACTGCAGAGGTCTGCTCTTAGCCATTGGCGTCGCCTTGGCGTGCCTCGGGCTCGAGTTGGAAATCCCTCGTCACCAGTGGGAACGGTCACTAAGGGCTCATGTCAGGTGTGGGCTCGGGTCACCTGGGCCCAGGTCAGGTGTTTGCCAGGGTCACCAGTGCCCAGGTCAAGTGTGGGCTCAGGTCACCTGGGGCCCAGGTCAGGTGTGGGCCAGGGTCACCAGTGCCCAGGCCAGGTGAGGGCTCAGGTCACCTGGGGCCCAGGTCAGCTGTGGGCCCAGGTCACCAGTGCCCAGGTTAGGTGTGGGCTCAGGTCACCTGGGGCCCAGGTCAGGTGTGGGCCCAGGTCACCAGTGCCCAGGTTGGGTGTGGGCTTAGGTCACCTGGGGCACAGGTCAGGTGTGGGCTCAGGTTACCTGGAGCCCAGGTTAGGTGTGGGCCAGGGTCACCAGTGCCCAGGTCAGTGTGGGCTCAGGGCACTAGGGGCTCATGTCAGGTGTGGGCCCAGGTCACCTGGGACACAGGTCAGGTGTGGGCTACAGTCACTGGAGGTAAGACACCCTTTGCGCCTGCGCCCGCCCTTACTCTCTGGGCTGTTGGTCCTCCTGGCCCGTCAGTCCTTCCCGGGCGGCCTCTGTCTGCAGAGGGCGGAGCCTGCATCACAGCAGAGCGTGGAGGCAGGTGAGGGCCGAAGGGCGTGGGTGTGGCCTTCTGCTCCCCTCCAGGGCCCCCTGCACACCCAGAGCCCCAAGCCAAAGGGCCTTGGCATTTCTTTGAGATGTGACCTTGGTGACCCTGGGAACCTCTGAGGGCTGACGACCCTGCCGTGTCCTGCCCTGTCCCGCCCTGCCCCCACCCACTCCTGCACCAGGCCTGCAGAGGCCCCACGGGGCCCGTGTGCCCCTCAGCCTCCTGCCCATGCCCCCCTTCGGCTCCTTCCTCATCGGTCCCCCCCTTAACGTGCAGGTGCCGCCAGCGCTGAGCTCTTCGGTCGTCTAATGACACCCCAACCGTCATCGCACGCGTTCTCCATGCATCCCACATCCTCTCTGCCTCTCTTTGGGCAGAAGTTTCCGAATTCTGATTGTCAAACCCACCCCCAGGACTTTGCTTCGTCCCCTTTCATCTTCCCACATCTTTGTGACAGGAGTCGGCTCACTCCGGCCCATGGGTCACCTCTGTCCTGCACCAGCTTTTATGAGTGAGCTGTCGCTGACCGTCACAGACCACGTGGCCGGAGCCTAAGGCATTTCCTGCCTGACCCTTGGCTGAAGTCTGTGGACCCCTGTTCTCCTGTACTGGATTTCTCTTCAACTTCTAAAATTCTTCAAGCCTCTCTCTACGAAACAAAACCAAAAGCGGTCCTGGCTCAGTTCCTTCCTCCGGCCCGTACCTGCTCTGGTCCCCTTCTCTCCGTCTGTCCCATCCTCCCCCTCCCTGCTTCTGCCCACATGGTGGCCCTGGGACTGCTGCTCAGGCCTCGCGGTCTCTGTGCCCCGAGCCCCGGCCCTTCTTCACTACCCCTGCCCCACTCTTGGTGTCAGGACACCCCGACCTGGTTTTCCGCCTCCTGATGTCCCAGTCTCCCCGTGGCAGCTCGGGGTGGCAGGCGGCGGGCAGCAGGCGGCGGGCGGCGGGCGGCGGGCGGCGGCGTGGCCGGCGCTGTGGAGCAGCAGACCTGGTCCGGGGCCTCTGCTCTGTGAACCGAGGGCTGTGTCGTCTTGCCAGGTGGTCGTGAGGGTTAGGGTCCAACCCGGGTGCCGGGCGGCACCTCGGGAGTGCCGTGAGCCACAGATCGGCCGGGGACGTTCACTGCGGTGCCCCCAGCCCCAGGGCACCTTTTCCCCTGCCCTGCCCAGGCCCCTGCTCAGCACAGCTGCTCACTCCCCTATCCCCCCATCCCACTTCTGCCTCGGAGTGGCCGGCACTGGACCTGCTCTCCTGCCTCCCGCCTCCACCTTGGATGTCCCTTCCTGTGGTCGCCTTGCATGCCTTCTGAAGGCAGAAGCTTGTCCCTGGCCCGCGGAGCGAGTTCCTGGGGGCCTGTCCATGCTGCTCCTGCTGCCCCCCACCTCCTCTCACTTCCTCCAGGGAGCCCTCCCTGCTGCCCCGTGTGGACGCTCCATCTGCTCCCACGTGGTTTGCACCTGCACACGCCTGGCCACAGGTGGCGCGAAGTCTCCTGAGTGGACACCGAGTGCCTTGAGGGTCTCCCTCACTGTGGGAACCGGCTTGGGGGCCTGGCCCCTGAGAACGTGAGGCCACCAAGCACTGCCCCTCCTCCCGCAGGTACGAGGGGCCGGAGCTGGAGATGTGGTCGCTGGGGGTCACGCTGTACACGCTCATCTTCGAGGAGAACCCCTTCTGCGAGCTGGAGGAGACTGTGGCGGCTGCGCTCAGCCCCCCGCACCCAGTCTCAGAAGGTGGGCCGGGGGGCGGGGCTTGTGAAGCGGAGTGGCTTGCTCCTCCTCTAATACTTTGATCTGAACACAAGAATGACTTGCATATAATTTTAAAACGTCATGACAGTTTTATTTTTCATGGCTTTGCCCTTTGGATCTTAGAGGCAGGCATTGGTGGTAAGCGGCTCAGCCGTGGCAGTAACGGCAACATCACGCTCTCGGCAGGAAGCACAGTCGCGGGGAGGGTGGAAGTGCTGCCCTCCAGCAGCTCACGCTTGAGACGCAGGTTCTTGGTCAGGTCGTGAGCTCACAGACGGGAGGCAGCAAGTGGTGGCGGCAAGACTCGGTTCCCCTCTGGTGGCAGGTGTGCTGGCCGGAAGGTGTGCTGGGGGCACCTGGGTTCAGCGGCCAGAAGGCGCTTCCCAAGGCCAGCACAGGAGCCTGCTGCTGGAGGTCAGCACCAGCTGGACCGCAGGCTCTGAGGTCTCTTCCTGCTCTGCGTCCTGTGATTCAGTAGCAGTCATTTATAATTATAAATAGTGAGGCAGTGAGCGTCTTCACACATAAAGCTTGTACTTTGGATTGTTTGCTTAGAATGGACTCACAGGCAGATTTTTAGAGCTTTGTTAAAGTTCTGGATTCCTGTGATCCTGAGGCTCTTGCCGCATGCTGTTCCACTCACAAAAGCTGTTCCATTCACTCTCCCATGAGGCTCCCAGGATGGCCCCTGGGGACAGTGAGGCTCGGGGGCCCTGGCTGAGCTGGCGCCCACGTTGCTAAGGAACCAGGCCCCACATCCAGACCCAAGGCTCAAGGTCCCTTCTAGAGCTGTGTGGCCAGGCCTCCTCCTCCTCACCTGTCAGTTACTTTGTGCGGTTCCCAGCCCCCACCACTGGAGATCCGAGAAGAGGCCATGGGTGGGCCCCTCGCACTGAGGGGGCTTTGGTCAGTGGAGAGGTGAGTGCTTCAGCCCTGGGCTTCTTTCCCGAGGTGAAGACCACTGACCGCAGCCTTCCTCTAAGTGCCCTGGGAGCCCACGTTAGAACGCGGGGTGCTTGTTAAAATGGGGGTCCCTGGGCCACCTCCCGCCCAGTGCAAGGCTCTCCCTGGGGTGGGCCCAGAAACCCACAGCTTTGAGATGAACTCCAGTTGATTCCAGTCGATCCCAACCCGTAGCGGCCTCCCTGCACCTGGGGAGGCACTTCTGTGTCCCCAGAACTCATGAGCCTCCTGTCGGGGCTGCTGCACCCTGTCCCCAAGCAGCGGACCACCCTGGAGAAGCTGGTGAAGGACCCCTGGGTGACGCAGCCCGTGGACCTTGCTGACTACACCTGGGACCAGGTGTGCCACGTGAGCAAGTCAGGTGAGACCCTCCGTGGCCCTGCGTGTGGAGGCTGCTCTGACCACAGCCTCGCTCAGGGTGTGGCGGTTCCCAGACTGCAGCGGGGTCGGGAGAAGGACAGCCCTGTGCTGCCCTGGGGCAATGTCAGGGCCCGTGGCTGGCCCGTGGCCTCCCCAGGGCCCCCAAACGCCCTGGGGTTTCAGAGCTTGGCTGTGCCGCCCGGGAAGGCAGGCGAGCCCCTGGCCAGGACCCGTGACGGGCGTGGGGTGGTCTGGGAAGGTGAACGAGGAGGGTGCTGGCGGCATCTGCGCGCGGTGCCCGAGGCCACAGCCTCGCCTCCCGGCTTCCGGAGCCAGCAGGTGGGAGCAGGCCGGGGCCGATGGCGGTGGTGCTCGAAGCCCCCAGCACCTTAACTTTGCCGGTTGGGTTGCTGAAGAATCCTCTTGAAGCCTTTTGCTCCCAGGACGACTTCCAGAGAGAAGCGAAGTCTGCACGTTGGAGTCTAGTATTGTTGGCACGTAATGCAATCTCTTCTTTCTTGAGAAGGCGGAGCTCTGCCCACCATGAGTCTGGACTCGGAGACAAGGAGCCCGAGGGAGGCCGCTCAGGGCCAGGAGCCGCGCTGGGGCCCCTGCCCAGAGGGAGGCTCCTAGGGCCTCCCAGGGCCCTCCGCGCCACGGCGTCCCCGGCGTCCTCTGCTAGTCTGTGCAACACCAGCTTCCTGCAGCTCACCTTCCTGCGCTTGGGCAAGCCGTGGTTCTCAGGCCCCTTCAGAGGAGAAAATGAATTCTCAGGAATTCAGCCCAGTTCACCCTTTACTCTTAGGTTTGTAAGATAGACTTGGAATTCACTTTTTTCTAGTGTGACCCTGAAAATCTATTTGTGTTGAGTTTTATTCTATTAAAGGGCTTTTAACGTGTGAACTCCTGGAAGGCCTAAGAATTTTCCAGTTCCCTTTCTATTCTTGTATATACGCGTGTTTTGTTTACTCTGACTTGCTGCCACTCATCTGAGCTATTTGTAGAATTGCTTAGCCAAATGGCCAGGCTATTTCATTAATTTAATTTCTTGAACATTTTCCAAATTAAAGCAATTTTGTTAGTAAACAGTTTCCTTGACTTGGGTATGAATCATTCCACAATGCCGGGTGTGAGAAGCACTGCATTTCTTTATTTTAGCAAATTAAGTCAAATCCACTTCTGTGCTGCCACTTGCTATGGCTGCAGGAAAAGTCCAGTCTCGGTCAGCCTGGGGGCACTCCCCAGGATGGGCCTTGGGCTCCAAAGGCCTGCTCCATAAGGCACTTGGGGTGGCGGACGTTACCAGGCACTGTCCTTCTCCCGCAGTCTGGCCTCTGTTGTGCAGCAGGTGCTGAAGCAGGCCTGTCTGCTCTCAAGCCACAGTGCCTCGCCCGCCCTCGCCAGCGGGAGGCTTTTGGTATCTATCAGTTAGGGTTCTCCAGAGAAACAGGGCTGACAGGAGATAGATACAGGCAAATATTAAGAGACTTATTGTAGGAATGCCAGTTGGTAAGTCTGAATTTCGTAGGGTACTACGAAAGGTGGGAACTCGATGAAGGTGATGCTGATGTCCCCAGCAGAAGCTGCAGGTTGGCAGCTCTGATGAAGGTGACGATGCATTCCCCAGAAGTAGGCTGGCTGAAGTAGAGATGGAAATTCTTTCCAGCTGCTGAAATCCTCAGAGTCTCCAACTGCTTGGGTGAGGAGGCTCCTCTCATTGCTGAGAGCATCTCCTTTGTTGATGTAGATGCAGTCAGCTGTAGCTGCTGTCAGCTGCCGTCAGCTGCCTGATGAGTTAAGTCCACGAACTGCCCTCAACAGTAACAATCAGGCCAGTGCTGGCTTGACCTAGCCAGGGGACACATGAACTTAACCATGACGGTTTCTCACCCTACAGATATCCTGCAGCCTCCCCAGGTCCCCCACTCTGCCTCCATGAGGAGCTGCCAGCACTAACTGTCCATCTCTGCCTCGTTCCCGTCACACACAGCCAGGCTCCCGCCTTAGGCTCCAGTTCGTATCCCTCTTCCACCACCAGCTAGCCTCTAATTTGTGTCTTTGTGTTGTAGAGGGAGGGTGCTCAGAGCTGAGAGGGAAGCCTTTCATTTCCTTGCCCTATTGAGACAGCAGGAAGAAAACAAGAAAAACTGAGATCCTCGTTTCCCACAAGTCCTCGCTTGCACAGACCTTTTCTGAGGTTCCCAAGGCTCCTCCTGCCCAAGCTCCTGGACTGAGCCCAGGGCCAGGCCACCACTGGGGTGACCACTCATTCATTTTCCAGAGTTCACTTAAGGGGCACTGTGTTTAGTATTGTTTAAAATACCAAACACACTAAATACTAATAGTGTTTTAGTGAATTAGGAGGGTGAGAGCCCAGTTATTTTTAGTCTTGACTAATAAGATGAGGGGTGTTGCCATCCCCTTCCTCTAGAAAGTGCCGTCCAGTTCTTCCTGCCATCACAGGAGACTGGCAGGGACCCTTTTCCATCAGGGGCAGTGCAGATGTAGATTTGTAGAAGTGTTTTTTTTGCGGTGTGCAGTAAAAGTGAAGTTAGTGATATTTACTCTTCAGAATTGAAATGAGTTTCCAGATGTTCTAATAACTCTGTTTTTCAGGAGTGAAATAAAAATACAATTTTCCTTTTAGTGTTTATGATGCAGATAAAATGTCAAAGAAGTTACAGAATGTTTTTTCCAAACAAGTGTGCAGTGGGCTGAAATGCAAAGTCCTAGCACTCCAAGAACTGTTACTTCTTTAAAGAGAAAATAATGAAAACTAATTAATTTGATGGCAGTAGAAGGTCTGATACTTTGAGAGTGTTCTCAGCAGAAGGAACCCGGAGAGGAGAGTTCTGAGGCTAAGACTGAGTTTTCCTCTCCGTGTTTCAAGCATGGTTCCAGGGAATAAAGTTTTCATGAAAGACTGAAGGTGCTGTCAGCTTTCTGTAGCAATCTTTGCATCGCAGGCATCACTTTATTTTTCGAGTTGTGTAATCTGTTTAAGTTCCTTGATTCCCTCCATTAGTAGGGTTGACACACAAGGATTGTCTTAGGCTTTGGTGTAAAACCATCAACAAAATTTATTTTGAGGTCTTAATGGTTGAGTATTTTAAGAAGAAAATTAGATTTAAAGGCAACAAAAACAACGAACCCTTTAATTCCACGGAGATTACAGTGGTCCCTGTCTTTTATATAATCCTTTATCCTCTGTCAAGATACTTCTGCATGGATACTTTAGCACCCAGCTCCTCACCTGGCAGGGAGCAGGCACTCTGTAAATGTGTATCCATTCAAGAATCAAGTCCTTTTTCTCAGTTCAGAAGTAGCAAAAATATGAAGACATGTTTATAAATTAAGGCATACTGTTCATGTGGTGGAATTTAGGTAGCTGAAAAAGCACACCTTCCTCTGTCTTTTTCACAACTACCACTTTTTGAAAGATGCCTTGGTTCTGTGCCTGAACTATTAAAGGTCTAGATCCCAAGTTCAGGAATGAAAGCAAAATCAGGCTGAAACACTGGATTTTATCCTAAGAGGAAACCAAATCTCTTCCCGGTTAGGGTCCTGTATTTTTATTTTTTTCTCCTGTCTTAATTTTAAGGGAAATGTACCATAGTGCCCGTCATTCTACTACTTGAGTCCCATGTTTTTTAAACAACAGTAAAGACTTCTCGAGTTCCTTTGATTACTTAAAAAATGTCTAGAATATACTTGCCCTTTTTCTGTATTCATGTTAAATACAGATTTTCACACGAAAATCTGTAATACGTTTATCAGGGGCTGAGTCCATTCTTACCCAGACTACCTTGTCTTTACCCCAGCGTGAAACCGCTCGGGGAAGGATCCTTGCCTTCTGTGACGTTACCGCTCTACCACAGGAAATGGCCCGGTTTGAACCAAGGTTACAGTTTCATTTTCCTAAAAGGAACTGAAAAATAATCCGACGCAAAAGTATGGGAAAACAGTGTTTCTTTGCCAAGAGCTCTCTAGAGAGGGGAAGACGGCCAGCCTAAGACTGACGAGAAAACCGGAGGGCACCACGGGCCAAGGACTGAGCGGAGGCGGCAGCGGCGTTGCAACTTCTGCCATCACGGAGCTCGCCTTTGAAGGGGGCCTCCTAGTGCTACAGCGCGGGAAGCTGGCGCCCGGAGCCGGCAGGAGTGGCGAGGACCCGGCTCACGGACGGCAGGCCTTTCGCAGCACCGGCCGCCCGCGCGGCGCAGGCCCCGGGGAGGCCGCCCCGGGCTCGACGGCGGAACGCGCTTTCCGCGCCTCGCGCTGGCGCCGGGGAGGGCGGAAGTGAAGGACCGGGACGGCGGAAGGGACGGACCGGGACGGACCCCCCGTTCCGGCGCGACAGGCCCTGTGGTGCCCGCGCCATGGCCGTCCTCGGCCGGCAGGTGAGGTCGCGCCGAGTGCCGCAGCTCTCCGGGGTGTCGGGCTCGCGGGACGCGGAGGAGCCGCCGCCGCCGGGCATTTCACGGCCGGGCTGTAGCCATCTGTAACCGGGGCCTCCCGGGAGGCGGGCGCGCCCTGGCCTGGTGCCGCTCACCCGTGCTTCTCTGCTGGCGTCCGTGCAGCTTGTGCCGAATGTCCCTGGCGGGCGCCGGGCGAATCCGGGAACTGCCCGCTATTCCCGGCAGAGGGAAGCAGCTGGGCCACAAACAGGGCCATCGAACGCCGGGGAGCAACTATCATCTGACTTTTTAAACTCTGGTGTTTGGTTTCTTCATTCTTTACTGTATTCAGATTTAACTTTACAGAGGGAAAATGTTTGGTCTTAAAATTTATAATTGATTCAAGTTAGCTAATTGTTATGTAGAAAAATAGAAACTAAGTGCTACAAAAGTTTAAACTACGAAATGCTTTAATTAAGCTTTGAGAACCAGGACAGGCTGGCCGGTTTGGGGCATGAACTGTTCATCATTCAAGCATTACAAAATTAATTGGGCATAGCTTTGGTATTTTTGTTGCTCTGCCACTTAAGAACTGGCACTTTTTAAAATAGAAAAATGGGTGTTATTTTTATTTACTTTTTTGTAAAGTGATTTTCATTTCAGTCTAATGTTTGAAGTTCAGGGTACACTTGTGTACAATATAGATTTCCCTCTCCTGATTTATCCGCTTATACCTTGGTTGGGGTTGTACATTGAAGGATCAGTTTATTGTAACGCATTGCCGGTAACAATGCTAATAAAAATTTTCTTTCTTTGCTGGAAAAAGAAAGTCTGGGAGCAGCAGCGCAGGGCCTTGACTGATGGGGGTGGGGCTACTATAGACTAAGCAGCAGAGGGGCTTGGCACCGGAAGTGAATGGTTTTGAGTGCCTGGGTGATTTGTGCTAAATTTCTTAGGTGCTGGCCTGAATGACTGAAGAATCTTGAGGTCAGCAGGAATTGTGTACCCAAGTTGGCTGACCAACTAATTACATCCAACGAGATTCTTTTTGTGGAACGAATCTGAGGCCCAAGTTTTTCAGATATACATTACCAAGTGGCCTTAAAATAATTCTTCCCTCCTTCCCACCCCCAGCTAGAGCAGCATATCTAAGAATAGTGCCTCTTTGACTCTCTCTACTCTCCTTGCAATACACTGTTATCTTTATATGAACTTCCTTCTCTGTAGGCTTTTTAGGTTCAGATATGATTTTGCAAATTGCTTCTAAAAACTGTTATGTTTGTGTGGGACTAATACCCTGACTCAGAAATCTTGTGCTATTATGTTGGATAGTGAGGAGTTGATTCCCTTTTGGTTCTGTGTTTTGACAGGTCTTTGGTGGGCTCCGGTTTATTTCTCTCACCTGGACCCGTATTGCTAGGCAGACTCTTCATTTTGGAGAACAGAAAGGGACAACCATTTCTTTGTTGTGTAAACTGACTACAGCCTCCAATGGAGGGAGCCTTGAGGAATTAACCTCTGTTAGTTCCAGGAAGTATGTACAGGAACTGGAATGCAGGACAGATCTTACTCATCACCTCCCTGAGAAGATGACTCCTGTGGCTCAGCGGTCCTTGGCGCTGGAGAAGGTCATCGATTCCCTTCTGGGCATGGGTTTCAGTGATGCCCATATTAGTGAATTGCTCAGTGTGCAACCAGGCACCAATTCTCAACAGTTGCTGGACATCATTTCAGAATTGATACTCTTGGGTCTGAACCCAGAGCCTGTGTGTTTGGCCTTGAAGAAAAGTCCTCGGTTATTGAAACTGCCTGTGGTGCAGATGAAGAAGCGCTCTAGTTACCTGCGAAAGCTCGGGCTTGGAGAAGGTACAAGAAGGCTTGGGTTTTATACATAATGCGGGTTGGGGACAGAGTAGCATGAGGTGAAGTGCAGTGAAGGCTTCTGGTGAGAAGTTGGTGTCTGTGAGAGGAATGTGCATTTGGTTTGGAGGTGAAGAGGCGCAGGAGTGGCTTCTCTGCAGAAGGCATTGCAGGGGGAAAGTTAGAACTAGAAGAGAGACTTGAGCGACAGGACAGGGACTCTTGCCGGGTTTGTTCAATGGGGGTCTCTATCACATAGAACGCGGGAGGCCCTCAGTTGATAGATGCTGGAATGTGATGCCTGTGAGTCTGAGAAGTGAGATGAAGCCAGCGGGGAGATTTGTCATTCTGGCCTCTCCCATTTCCTTGGTGCTTCTGGAAAGACGTTGGAATTGGCACTCATCCTGCACGAGGAGGGGATTCTCATTCATTTCTTTTTTTTTTTTTTTTTTTT
>JAQZBX010088781.1:0-12711 GCA_029593785.1 Cabassous unicinctus
TAGTTTATAATAGCGCAACCATACAGTATTTGTCTTTTGTGTCTGGCTTGCTGCACTCAGCATAATGTCCTCCAGTTTCATCCATGTTTTCATATGCTTCACGACTTCATTTCTTCTTACCACTGTATAATATTCCATCATGTGTATATACCACAGTTTGTTTAGCCATTCATCAGTTGATGGACACCTGGGTCGTTTCCGTTTGGCAATAGTGAATAACACTGCTTTGAACATGGGTATTCAGGTGTCTCTTCGTGTCTCTGCTCTCAGTTCTTCTGGGTATATGCCTAGTAATGGTATTGCTGGTTCACATGGCAAGTCTATATTCAACTTCCTTAGGAACTGCCAAACAGTTCTTTACAGTGACTGTACCATTCTACATTCCCACCAACAGTGAATAAGCATTCCTATCTCTCCACACCCTCTCCAACATTACAGTTTTCTGACTTTTTCATAGAGGTTAGAGTGTTGAATTTCAAACAAAACTTTTTCAGCATCCATTGATATCTTCATATGGTCCTACATAATGGGTTTCTACTTATATATCTGGAGTGAAACTTAGAGGCTAAAATACTTCTAGATATAGTTTGAAAATATTTCTTTTATGTTACATAGATTTTTATTCTGTGTTTTCTATCTTTGTCTTTTAGCATCAAGGTGAGGCTAGTCTCAAAGTATGAGCTTGGAAGCTTTCTACTGTTTCCTATGCCCCCCAAAAGGTTATATAAGATGGGACTTTAAGGTTTAGTAGAACTTCCCCATAAAACTGTCTGGACCAAAGATCTTTTGCATCAAGGTAAATATTTGATTACCTTTGTAATCCAAATTCTACAGATATTGATTTATTCAGGTTCTCTACCTCTTTTTGAGTCAGCATATGATTTTCCATATTCCTGGGAAATAACATTTTCAAAAATGTTGAAACATGTCCACATTTATAACAGTGTACTCCCTTTCTAATTTTTAATGTTGTTTGTGTTTCTTTTTGGTATCTTTCAGAATTTTCCTATGTTTTTCAGTTTTATTGGTATATTCAAGACTCAACTTTTGGTTTTATTCATCAATCTACCACTTTTCTTTTCCCTTACTCTCATCTAATGTTTTTAGTTTTAAATCCATTACTTCCCTTCTTCTATTTTCATTAGATTTTCTTTCTTGCGATATTTTGAAATCGATTTTGTTATTTTTCTTTTTTCATTGAGTTAGGTTTTAAAGTGTCTCGTTTAAAGATAAATGCAGTTAGAACTATGGATTTTACTTGCATGAATTTTGATATTTGCTTGCATTGTCCTATATTTATATGCATTTATGTTTTAAATGTTTAAATTTATTCTTCAACACAAAGGTTTTTAATAATTTCTATTGGATTAAATCTTTGTTTTATTGCATTTTAGCAGTAATATTAGCTGTATTATGGGAATTTATTGAGATTTTATTTGTGATCTGCTATATGGTCTTTTAAAAAAATCATTCACATATGTTCTAAATAAATATTTTTTATGAGATATTAAGGTCTCTATATAATATCGATTTAATTTAAATTTTTCAATTCATCTCAATTTTTACTTATTTGGGATGATTTAATTTGCTAATTTCTGATAGATTTTGTTTAAATCTCTGACTTTCATTACAGAGTAGTTTCTATTTCTTGCCTCTGCATCAGTATTTTGATTATATATTTAAAAGCAGGCTCATGAGATGTTCAAAGAGTAATAACTATTGATTTTCCTTATTCCATTGTGTATTTTGTCAGTGAAAATGTAATTTTAATACTATATATTTTTAAATTATATATTATTTGACATTAATTACTATTAATTAATGAATATGGCTGTTTTTCTTTTGCTACCACTTTTCTGAAATACATATATGTGTATATATATATATATATATAATTCATGCATATATTCTTACAGTTTTTTAGGTTTAGTTATTTTATGTCAGTTTGTTTTGTCCTGTCTCTGATTGACAGCTTAGAACTGGATTTTTTTAACCTAATATACTCACTGTCTTTTCCTGGGGTAATTTAATCCATTCTGTTTACTTTGTTATTTTTATATTTGGGCTTATTTTCCTTGCTTCTGTTATTATTGTTTCTATTTACTGTGCTTTCTTGTTGGTGGTATTCCACTGCTTTATTGTCTTTTCCTGGATTTATCCAATTTTCTCTCCTTTTTTTTCCCCCTCCTTATAGTTGGTTTGAGAGTTTTAAGTCTATTTCTATTACTCTAGTGGTCACCCTTGACATTTTAACTTATATTTATGTTTAGAACCTTGTATTACAGATGAAAGTGTCAAGGACAGAAAGCTTAAATGATTTGTCCCTTATTACTCAAGTGATAGACGTGCCTCAAAAACTTAATCTCCTTACGTTCAGCTTGTTTTCTTTCCCAGGCCTCATCCTTTTCAAAATATTTGAGCTGACATAACATATTTTCCTTATTAAGCTTCTTTCTCCTTTGAAGTGCCAGCAAATCTGTTGATTAGATAGCAGTCTATTACTCCCCTATGACCTTCGAGCTACAAACTTGGTCAGACATGGCACAATCCTTGTCAGAGCAATAACATTCTTTGGTTGAAGAAAATGATAATAAAAAAGAAGGTATGGTAATTTACTCAGCCGTCTTTTATTAAGCACTTCCTGAATGCTAGACATTATATTAGCTGAAGAAGGTGTACTGGTGGATAAGGTTTTATTCTTGAACTAAAGTATGTAAACACAGCTAAGTAGAGTAGACAAACAAACAGAAAAAAAAGTACAGAGATGTAAAGTATGTTTGAAAGTAAGTCCTTGTTATTCAAAGTGTGGTCCATGGAGCAACAAACTGTACTGGTATCATCTGGAAGTTTTCCAGAAATGTAAAATCCCAGGCCCACTCAAGACCTCCTGAATGTCCCATGATACTAGGTAATTTCTTATACACATTAATATTTGAATACCAACTACAATCTTATTTTCTTCATCTCCTGACACCTAAGAAGATCAAATAAAATGATTGCAGTCTACCTCTCAGAAAGTGTACAAGAATTTATGACATATATTTGGTCATCCCTGACTTGATAATTTTTATCATACTTTTATTTTTTTCTATTTTTAACTATTTTATCATTTTCTATAGCTAAATGAAATTTAGTTGCCTCAGAAACATTTTGCATTAGGTAGAAGGCAAAATTAAAAAAAATAATTTCTTTGTGATTAAATGCTATCCTTTCACAGTATGAAAGGATACTTCATATAACCAATAACCAATTTTTCTCTAGATTTTACATATTTTCCTCTTTTTGGTGGGAATGAAGGAATTCATTCTAATGCTAAGTTTTCAGTGCCTAGCAAGCTAAATGATTTTACATATAAAAGCTAATGCTCAGAGAGCAGATGTGGCTCAAACAGTTGAACACCTGCTTCCTATGTACGAGGTCTTAGGTTCAATCCCTGACCGGGTACCTCAAAAAAAATAAATAAATAAAAAATAAAAGAGAAAAAAAAGCTAGTGCATACCTGTACTTCTTAGCAAAGATACTGATTTAGAAACATGCCATAGTGCCATAGTTACTCTCCAAAACCTGTTTTCTTTAGAGCCCTTTGTCCCAAAGAGAATCTTGAATACAAGGTAGAAGAACACACTGATATGGCTTTGTACAGCATTCTTGGGTAAGAGTGCATTCCTTGAAATTACCAAATTGAAATAAACACATTATTAAACACACTCTGTTTTTCATCATTTACTCACAAATAATTACACCTTTTAAAAATTTGGGCAAAATGTTATATAGTTTTATTCAAAATTACAATGAAATGATTTTATACAATCGTTCTATATCTATGTCACTAGAGACCTCAGGACATCCATGAATAAGAAAAAAAAAACATTCGGTTAATTCATAATGAACTGCATTAACAGTTTTTTTATTATTTCAAATAGATAATTATCTTATTCAGCATTTCTTGTTTGTATCTTGTTTAAAGAAATAATTGCAAATTATTTGATTATAGGAGTATGTTGTTTTGTATCCTTTTGCCTTACACCTAGAATCTTTCAGAGTACTTGTTCTAAAATTTTCTGTAACTTTTCACTGATTAAATGGTGCTTCTCAAACTTTTTCACCAAAATATTTCTGAATGTAAAAGTTTATTTCTGAGGATGTGGGACTGTGTTAGTTTCCTGGCTGCTAAAAACAAACAAACAAAAAAAACAAAAAAACTATAATGGGTTAGCTCACAGTTGTGAGCTAGGAGAAGTCCAAAGCAAGACAATGTATTCTCTGAAGACTGGCATTCTGGGACTGGCTGCCAGTGATCCTTGGTCCTTGGATTTTCTGTCACATGGCATTACACATGGTGGCATCTTCTCCTTTCTCTTCCAGGTTCCAATGACTTCCCAATTCTGGTTGCTTCCTGTGGTTTTTTCTCTCTGGCTTTCTCTATGAGGTCTCCAGTAATAGGATCAAGACCCAGCCTGATTCACTTGGGCCACACCTTAACTAAAAAGAACATCTCCAAAAGGTCCTATTTACAATGGGTTCACATCCAGAAGAATGGATTAAGATTAAGAACATATTTTACTGGGATACATAGCTCCAAACCACCACAAGGTCCTAAACTGAAACAGGGTCTCAAACCTGAAATTTATTTCAAGAGGTTAGAAGTCTTACACTATCTTAAAATTTTGTGCACAATTTGCATTATGTTTCATAATACATTATTTTTGTTCTGTTCTATTTTTCAGAGGAAAATAATGTTGTCCCTAACACTTTATCCTCCAGGTTCTCCTAGTAAAATTAATGTCCTTGGAAAATAAGACATGTTCAGGCCATGGCTTAGCTTTCCTCATGGCCATGGCTATTGTTTTAGTTTGCTAAAGGCTGCTGGGAGCAATGCACCTGAAATGTGTTGACTTTTATTTTGGGAATTTATTAGGTTAAAAGCTTACCGTTCTGAGGCCATGAAAGCAGATATGCTGTCTCACTAAGCTGCAGCTGTGGGCAATTAGGCATTTGGCTCCTATCTTTGTTCTCCTCTGGCCTCATCTCTTTCAGCTTTGGGCTAAAGTGCCTTCTTCTCAGCCTCCGTGTTCCATTGATCCTAGCTTCTGTGTTCTTATCTTTCTCTGTGGCCTTCTTTCTGTGTCTGTGGCTTTTTAGTCCTCCATTTATAAAGGACTCCAGTTAGAAGATGAAGAACTACCCTAGGTCCTGCAATCTTATCAAAATGGCTCTTAACTGAATCTAATCAAAAGGTCCCATCTACAATGAGTTATAGGCACAGGAATGGGTTAGCTCTAAGGACATGATCTTCTGGGATCCACCCAGTTTAAAATTGGTAAGTATATACAGGCAATAGAGGGGATTTTGATCCTTTGCCTGAGGGTTCTAGATTTATTTTTTGAATCTTAATTCCTACTTTTCCCCTTCAACCACCTTTGCCTATAGCCAACTGAACTACCCTTTTCTACCATGGATATTCATGTATTTTTACCTCCATATAGAGTTGCCAGATGTAGCAAATAAAAGTACAAGACATTCAGTCAAATTTGAATTTCAGATAAACAATGAATAGGTTTATGCAGAGATATGTCCTAAAATAGTGCACGGTGCAGATGTATGCCAAAAAATGCTGTTCCTTTGAAATGCAAATTTAACTGTATGTCTGTATTTTATCTGGTAACCTTACCTCCACGCCTTTGCTTCCCAAATTTGGCTACACTATCTTTCAGAAACCCTAGTTCGACTTTTTCTTTGAGGCTTGGCTCAAATGCTACCTCTGCCAAGATTTTCTTGATCTCTCCATCTGGAATTAATTTCTCCCTCTTCCTAACTCCAGCAGAACTTAATCTACACTTCACCTGTGGCATTTTTCAGGCTCAACTTTGTATTACAATTATTTATACATGTATCTTGTCTACACTATTAAAATATTACTTGAGGCCAGAAGGTTTTTGTGATTAAGTTTTCTCTCCTATTCAGCATTTAGCTCAGCTCCTTGAGACAGTAGGCATGGAGGAAAAAAAGAAAACACAAACCAAAACTTGTTCTTATTTGATTTGGCTTGCTGAAGTAGAACAACAGCATTACTTAGTAATCAAGAGAGATAGAGAGACGTGCCCAAAATCCCAACCACTGGTGGAACTCTGAGTCTTTAACAAAGTGCTAGCTGTTTCCTAATGTGCTGCCTCCTCCGAAGCCACTTATTTGACCTACACTAAAACTTCATCATCAGGAATAGACTCCCCATTTCCCTGATTTATTATAAAGGATTAAAGTGCTCACTGGTATTTACTTTTGATGATTTATGCCTAGAATATATTTACAGTCAGTGTGGGAGAAATATTGAAGGGTGAATTCACACCAACATTTTTCAGAAACACTCTGGCTGAGTGTGGATTAGCAGCACACAATAGAAAGAAGTAGAAGAACCAGGCTCATTTTTAACAGCAATAATCCTGCTGGATACTAATTGCAAGGTAGAGATGCTTTTTAGTCACTCTTTCATTTTTTTTTCTGCCAGTCAGTGAATCATTATTCATTGAGTCAGTCAAAAAACATGCTGCTATGGGTATGGTCTAAACAATGCCTTCATTGCCTTTGCTATGGTTGGTGTTTTACAAGAAAATCCAGTGGAATTCCTCAAAAATATTCATGCCAAAGGACAGAATTAATGTCCCCTTTAAATCCTAATTAAAAATGTTAACATTTAAAAAAAATACTGCTTTTCCCTAAACTGGTGAATTTTGGATCATTTATTTGCCCAATATTAATAGGTATTTACTATCCTTTCCTCCACTTGAATTTAAGAAAATAAAGAAAGCATTTTTGGTGCACAAACAGGGTTTGGAAATATGTTAAACAGGCTTCTTCATTGCAGGGATTCTTAGATCTTTTAATATGTCAATATTCTTGTCTAATCACAGGTCTAATTTTTGTGTGCTTTACTAATCAATGTGTTTTGGGAAACAAAACCATACTATTTTATCTTGCTTTTACTTTACAAACATATTTTTAGAACTAAGTCTTGATCTGTATATGAGAATCTGTTTGATCATATTTGCTCTATCCAGCATCTTTGGTTGTAATTAATATCTTCTAAATGTCAATTTGACAAAATTTTCCCCTATAAATGATTTGTAAGATATGGCAATTAAAGTGTTAATTGGGCATATCGTGGTATAAGGAATGTATTACAGGAATAATAGTTCCCACAAAAATAGGGGTCACTGGGGAATGGATCTGAAAGGGAAAGTTAGAGGATCATAGATAACTAATAAACAGGTCTTCTAAACCCGGGTGCATCAGTTGCTACAGTCAAACCAGAAAAGAGTCTTGGTAGAGAGCTATGGAAAGCTGTTGTCTTGCATTTGGGGTCACTGTCGGTCAGCAAGGTCGACAGATGGAAAGGAGAGTGGGGCATGGAGTGAGGGAGAGTGAAGGCAAGCTGGCATCGGCTGCTTCTTTCACACAGCTCATGTGGGGGTTTTCAAAGGATTATGGTGCTGCTTTGCTTCTGCCTTCCAAATTTCACATGAATTTCTCTTTTGGAAAACATACAGAGAAGGAATTGTGAGAAATGCGGTTCCAGTTTAGGTAAAATGAAAGAGTATAAAGCCACCGCAGGGAGAGTTGGGATAATTTCCCGAGTTCCTATCAGAATAAGTAAACTTTTCATCCAGAGTCCTCCTTCTGATCTTAGCACTGCTGTTAGTGCTGTGTGATCTTGGCAAGTAACTTAAGCCCTCTGACTTCAGTTTCCTTATTTATTAAATGAGGCAGTTCTTATGGGTTCTCCCAATTTTAAGATTTCAAGAGAATTGTGAGCACCCACAGTCCACTTTTGCTAATACAATACATTAAAATATATTCTGTAGAAACATAGGAAAGATTGTATAGGAATGCAATAAAAAACAGAAACAAGTCCGGAAAAATGCATTAGCCTCCATGAGTACCAAAATAAGAACTGTCTAAGGATACATTCTCTGCATTCTGTAATGGTGACAGTAAGCTTAAAGCAGAAAGAAAGCACTTCATTTCATTCCTATCTAGATATTTAAAAGAAAATGTAGACGAATTTTGTTTCTCTGCAAATTATTACGTTTTGCATTTTTTGTAAGGTGTTTTAAATGATTGGTTTTTCTTGCTTTGTAACTTCTTCATTGTGCTTTAAAGATAAAACTTGCTTCATTGGTAAAGTTAATTTCTACATGAATTTAAATGATTAACAGAAGAAACGGTTTTGACAATAGTGAAATGAGGTTGCATTTTCTGTAATTAAAATGGTTTGCATACACAACTTTATTATTTTTGCCAAACATTTATGAGGCACCTACTGTGTGCCAATCACTCTGCTAATGCTGACAACACAGATGTTCAAAGAAACACAAGTAACAGGCTAATCAGATGGGTAATCATTCACAAAGGTAATTTCAGTGTGAGAAACTGGATTCTATGATTGAGGCACTCAAATCTTAGGAGGGCAACAAAGAAAGCAGTCTAGGTTTGAGAAAAAACATTTTTGAAGGGGTAATGTCTGAGCTGAAGGGACTCCTTTCTCTCCATTTTTGTTTTTGTTTATATGTTACAGCTTAATGAAAAGGAGTCAGCCTGATGAAGGTGAGAGAATAGGAAAGGGAAATCTATTCATCAGAATAGCAAATGGAAAGAGAAACAGGCCTCGTTGGAATGTGTGCTAGGCACAGGGCTAAGTGCTTTATATCACTGCAGGAAATAGAACAGGTAATAAGTTATTTGTTAATCTCAGATACAAGAGAAGAGGTAGCATGGGTCTGGGTTGGAAAGGTAAGGAAAGCCTGGGTCATAGAGAGTCTTGATCTAGTGAAGAAGCTTGGGCTTGTTTGCTGAAGGAGCAATTTGGCATAGTAAGATTTGTAGTTTTGAACTTTATGACAGGTGTTTGGAAGATGAATTTGAAATGGGCTGCAGCTGAAAGGATGGGACCCAACTAAAAAGTAAAAGTAATAATCCTGACTTACATTAGGATAGCGATGGAAGAAATGGAGAAAAGTGAATGAATTTGAAAAATATTTAGAAAACATTAAATATAAACATTTAATAGTCTCTTTTTAAAATTTTTTTTAAAAAGATACTGCGATTACATAAATGTTACACAATAAAATATAGGGATTCCCATACGCCCCACCTCCCACACCTCCCACAACGTCCCACATAAGCATCCTTCATTAGTGTGGCACATTAATTGCAATTGATAAACACATCCTGGGGCTTTGCCATTAAGCATGGACCATAGTTCACATTGTAGACCACACTCTCTCCCATACAGTTTTGCATATTATATGATGATATAAAATGGCCTATAGCTGTCATTGCAATGTCACTCAGGATAATTCCCAAGTCCGGAAAAAGCCCCTGTATTACAACAAATGCTTTTCCCTCTCCCTGCCCCCAGAGCCTCCAGTGGCCACTGGCTCCACATCAATGTTGTAATTTCTTCCATTACTTGAATCACAATATGTCTATAACAGAATACCAGTAAGTCCATTCTAGTCCATAGCTCTTCCCCCAATCCTGAAGAGTCTGGGATGGGGATGTCCACTCCACCTCCAATTGGGAGGAGGCTTATATCCCATGGGGAAGATGGATGGGATTATCCTGCCTGCAGCTGCAGATTCTCTCCATTCCCTGGGATGGCCACTGTCCATCATCATTTCTCCACCAGTTGTCCTGGGTGAGTCCAATGAGCTGTAGAGTAGGAGTTGCTGCTCCACCAAGGTTCCTGGCCCAGCTGGCACATGGACAGCCCAAAGACTCAAGTCTCTGGATATACACCTACAAACTCCAGCACCAAGTATAGGTTTGAATAGAAGGGACAGATGAGCCATGTGTAGGGAAGAAATAGTTGAGTCCAACTCTGTCGCTCTCAGGAGCACAAATTCCAAAAGTAGGGCCCACAGGCAAGGCACAAAGCTCCGGAGCTATCCGCCCTGACATAGGACCTGGTTGTCTCCAGAACCCTCAGGAGCCCTACTATTTTTGGGGTGATAGCCACTTTGGAATTATATGAGATCCTACTGAGATGTGTGTAAATGTTACCTCTGGGATGACCTCCCGACTCATTTTGAAGTCTCTTAGCCAGATAAACTCATTTGTCTTTACCTTTTCCCCCTTTTATTCAGGGATTTTTTTCAGTCACATTGAGAGTTGGTGCTTGGGAGCAATCTCTCCGTGCCAGGGAGGATCATCCCTGAGAGTCATGGCCCATGCTGGGAAGAAGGTAATTCATTCATATGCTGAGTTTGGCTTAGAGAGAGGCCACATTTGAGCAGCAAGGAGGCCCTCAGGAGGCAACACTTAGGCACTATAACAATAGGCTAAGTTTCAATTTCAAGAGCAAAGACTCATAAGGCTAGTCATCAATATCAAGGGCCCATCAGTGGATCATTCTCCTTTGCTAGTCACTGCCCCTGCACTTGGGGGACTGTTGCTGCTCCCTTGGAGAATGTGGCAGAGCTCTCCAGGATGGGAATTCAGTATTCTCTCATTTATCGAGTGATTCTCCACCCACTGTGACAATGTCCCGTGAACATTTGAACATTTTTATATACGTTATATTTAAGCTCAGGTGAACTTCCTCCCATGCATCCCCCATCCTTGACACCCCACACCAACGATCCTCCCCCATCCCAGTTGTAACCCTTCTGTATCCAAAGCTTCTTCAAAGATGAAACCATTACAATAGCTGAATACAATTAATAGGAAAATGAAACCATAAGAAGTTTAAGTGTAAGAGATAAAATTCATAAAAATTTTTTAAAAAACTAAAAATAAAATAGAATTAAAAGATTGCGATATTAAAAAATGAAAAATATAAAAGAAATTTTTTTTGACTTTTTGCCTTTCATCACTGCAATATCCGGTGTCCAGTGTGTACTGTGGCACCTTCTCCCTCTCATTCCCCAGTGTCTCATTATTTTTCATTTTGTTTTCAAAGAAGTTTTATGTCACAGCAAAGGCACACACAGAATACAGGATACTCTCATATACCCAACATCCTCCACCTTTCCCCACCCCCATATTAATACCTTTTTATATGTGGATGGTAGCATTGTTATAACTGATATACAAATAGTGGAACATAGCTACTAAAAATTGTCAATGGTTTACACTATGGTTTACATTTTAGAGTGTACACTTTTATAAATTTTGATGATATTTACCATGTCCTGTGTCCATTACTGTATGGTAATGAAGAACATTTTCACTGACCACTAAGTACCCCCTGTTTGATCTATTTTATTCCTCCCACCCTGTCCCCTCAGGGCCCATGTCGACCCCCTGGCTTGATTCGTTGGATGACAAGATTCATAGTTACATGCAACAAGAGGTCTTGACACACTGGTTTGTCATCCCATATTAGGAACTGCCCTTGCTCTTGAGAGACTCCTGCCTGTCTATTTCTGAACAAATCGGTCCCCCAAAGAAGGAAGTCCAACTCCTTCCTGCTCATTATGTGGGTCTCCACCCACTGATACAACACATTATGACAGAATGAATACTCACACCCTCCCTAGAATGCACCAGGTGCTTCCTGTCCCGAATGCCCCCCCAACCAACACCCTAACCAGTGACCCTTCCTTGTCATATTGCCATAAGAGCATTCCCACCTCTGTGCTTTCAAACGCATACCCACAAATTCCCAGTGTTCACCTGGTACCTCTACCAATCCTCCCCCCAGTATCCTGGACCTTCTAACCCACCCTTCCCAATCTACCTGCCTGTCAACCCTGCACCACGCAACCCAATCATATCACTACCCTCCTGTCCTATCCCTTCAATATGCAACTACACTCTATCGTTTTACCATAGATTACATCTGTATGGGTGATGGCTCACAACCTTCTCTTCTCTTTCTATTTCTTGTAAACCTATCTTACAGACAACACCTCTCTGAGACTGCTCAATTTCCTTAATTCATATCGACGAGGTCATGTACTGTTCATCCTTCAATGCTTGGCTTGCTTCACTCAACATATAATTCAAAATTCATCCATGTTATCCCATGTGTTAGCACTTCATAACTTCTTACAGCTGAGTAATATTCCATTGTATGCATGTACAACATTTTGTTTATCCATTCATCTGTTGATGGGCACCTGGTTTGATTCCAACTTTTGGCAATAGTGAACAATGCCACTATGAACATTGATGTGCATATATCTGTTCATGTCTTTGCTTTCATTTCTTCAGGGTATATACCCAGCAGTGGAATCACTGGATCATATGGAAGTTCTATAATTAGTTTTTTGAGGAACCACCAAACTGTCCTCCATAGTGGCTGGACCAGTCTACAATCCCACCAGCAGTGGATAAGGGTTCCCATTCATCCACATCCTCTCCAACATTTACAGTCTTTTTTTTTTTTTTTTTAATAACCACCATTCTAGTGGGTATAAGATGGCATCTCATTGTAGTTTTGATTTCCATTTTCCTAATAGCTAGCAATGTTGAGCATCTTTTCATATGCTTTTTAGCCTTTTGTATTTCTTTCTTGGAGAAGAGTAATTACAAGTCACTTGCCCATTTTTTAAATGGGTTGTTTGTCTTTTTATTTTTGAGGTGTAGGATTTCTTTACACATGCAGGATATTAGGCTCCTATCAGATATATGGTTGCAAAATATTTTCTCCCATTGAGTAGGCTGCCTTTTTACTTTCTTGATAATGTCCTTTGAGGTGCAAAAGTTTTT
>JAQZBX010088782.1:0-12710 GCA_029593785.1 Cabassous unicinctus
ATTCTCTGTGTCTGTTTCATCTCTTCTCATCCTCCTCCTCCAGTCTTCACCAGGATTCGATCCTGGAGACTTCCGATGTCGGAGAGAGACGTTCTGCCATCTGCGTCACCTCGGCTCCTGGTTTTCTGAGCTTTCGGAGCATCTCGTCTTGTCTCTCTCCTTTTACGTCATCATCTTGCTGCATGGCGGCTCCGTGGCTCACCGGCACACAGAGCCTGGCGGCTCCCGGGGCCTGGCAGCTCACAGACACACAGAGCCTGGCAGCCCATGCGCCTTCTATATATATATTCTTATTTTACCGGGAGGTCCCGGGGAGCGAACCCAGGTCCCTCCATATGGCAGACGGACACCCAACCATTTGAGCCACATCCGCCCCCCTGTTGTGATGGTTTTAATTACCAAGTTTTATTTTAATGTCTCCTCTCTAAAAAAGCAACTAATGTTTTTAAAAACTTCAAGCAGTACACAAGTGTATATGCTAAGTCTCCTTCTAACCCCAAGACATAGTTCTCCAGCACATCTTCTTAGAGGAGTGTTTCTAAAGCATGGCTTCCCATGACACAGAGAAAATGTTCCATTTCTTCAGCTTGGAATTCAAAGCTCTTCATGATCTCCCCTCAACCTTTTTCCCTGCTACCCCAGGCATAAACCCTCTACTCCAGTCATACCTGTCATCCAGTGCCTGGATAAACCCCGGATATTTGCAACTGGTACCCCATGCCTGGATCTTTGCTCTGGTGGCCTGTCTGTTGGAGCAGGGTCCACTCACCTGCCACAGCCTGTCAGCCTTCAAGCCCCCCCACCTTTCATCTTGTCAGAACCTTTATTATGGTTTTCATTATCCCTGATATCCTTGCACTAGCCTCATGCATTTGTCTCCATTAAGATCTAGGAAGGAAGGAATCAAGAAACCTGGACTCTAGACTCAGCTTGGCCACTAATAACTGTGAGGCCCAGATAAAAACAAGACTCCCAGTGTCTGTTTTTCTCATCTGTTACATTTTTGGAAAGAATGTTGAAGCCATATGCGACTCAAGAAGAAAGCAGTAACTTGGGCTGTCTCTGTGCTCTTAAAGTAGAGAAGACATGGTATCCTTCACCCTTGTAAATGAAAATAAATATACCAAGTAAAGAATCTAATTTACTAATGTCTCCAAGAAACACAAGCCTAGTGGAAAAATAATATGTTTATTGAAGTACATTAGCTAAAACTGGCAATTATAAGTCTGAATGATTAATGTGGAATGCCATCCAAGCAAATAACCTGCAGGTTGATTGAATTCTTGGACTTTTATTGGTGATCTTGCAAATTAAATAAAACCAGCTTTCTAAAAGCAGTGTTCATAGCATGTACTCTCAAGGAGGAATTATGAGGAGCTTGTGACCCGATGTGAATAGTTAAAATACTCAATACATAATTACCAAGCTGTCCTTCTAGGAAAGAATTCTACTTAAATCCAGTTAAAGTAGACTTTAATATTCATAAGAGGATAGAATTATTATCTGAATAAATCTGTCATGCAGAGTGTTATGGCAAGAATTAAATGAAGCCCAGGGCTTAATATTTTAATGGAAAATTTTCTTTAAAAAAAAAAACTGGAGATAAAAATGGGAATAATTTAACCCTCAAGTCATGGAAATGAGCTTATAAAATTCTCAGACCACATGCATTCACAGAAAAAGGAAATAAAAAGAATCATGAGAGATTTCTTTGTTTAGCTCTATGCAAATATCTTGGAACACTTGGAAGTAATAAATAATTTCCTGGAAAAATACAATTTACCAAAACTCACCCAAAAGATTAAAAAAAATGTAAGCAGATGGATTTCCAAATATGAAATAGAGGAAGTAGTCAAAAAAAGTTACTTTTGTTCCTTCAAATGGTTTCCCAGGGGAATTCTTGAATCTTTAGAGAATGTATAATTCCAAAGCTATTTAAATTGTTTCAGACCCTAGAAAATGAAGAAAAGCCCCCAAGTACCTTTTATGATGCAAGTATAATATTTATACAAAAGACCTGTCACCGAGCATACCAACAAGGAAATCTACAGCTCAATCTCATTTATTAATAAAGTGGCAAAAATTCCAAAATATAATATTAGCAAACAAAATTCAGTCGTTTATTAAAAGAATAGTAAATTTTTACCAGGTGGAACTTATTGTAGACATGTTAGTTGCCAATATTATAAACTGTAATTCATCATTTGATAGATCCAAGGAGAAAAAGCATATGATTATTATGAAATGTGCTGAAAAAGGCACTCAATCAAAATGGTTAAAACATTCAATAAATGTATATCTTGATATGTATTTCTTTAACGGGAGTTTATTTATATAAGTCAGCACAATGTTTTATGGGAAAATTCAAGCAGCATTTGTAGAAATCAGCAAAAATTAAAAGCAATGTCCATTGTCAAAATTACAATTTATTATTGGATTACCATACTAACCAATGCACTTTTAAAAAGAAAAAGAAATTAAAGGTTCAGATAGTAAAAAGAAGGAGGTTAAAAAAAAAAAAGAGGAAGTAAGATTATCTTAACTGAAAATGATAACATATCTAAAACTTGAAAGCTAATCAACCTTTACAAATACTTCAAACAATAAGGAAATTTAGTAATCAATGGGATTTTTGTATACAATATCAGGAGACATAATGACAGAGGGGATTCCATTTGCAGTAACAATAAAATAAATACTTAAGAAAAATTAAAAAGAAATATGAGACATCTATTTGAGAAAAAAAAATTGAACACTTCTAAAGGCACAAAAGTCCTGAAGAAATAGGGAAAAATGGTAGTCTTTGATAGACACTTCAACACCATATGAGTAGCAATTCTACCTAAGTCAGCTTATAAATATAGTATGGTCCTAATACAATAACATACAAATGCTTTTCTTTTTCTTTTCTTTTCTTTTTTCTTTTCTCTCTTTTTTCTTTCTATCTTTCTTTCTTTCTTTTGATGGAAGGATGGGATCTAGTGGAGCTGATTTTCAAGCTCATTTTGAAAAATAGGCATACCTCAGACATACATCAAGATAATTTACATTGAGTGAATAAATAATTTAAATGTAAAAAGTAAAACAATAAAAATACAAGATCAAAATATGGGTGAATTTCTTTATAACCCTTGAGTGAGGAAGGCCTTTCTAATTATGGACTCAAAATCTGTAAGCCAAAAAGCAAAAGTTTGTAAAATTCAACTACATTAAAAAGAAGAAACTTTTTCATGGCTTAAAAAAATTATAAGCAATTCCAAAAATTAATAGACAATTGACAAACTGGGAAACATTATTTGTAATTCATATTACCAAGTAAAGTAACTCATATCCTCCCCTTAAAAACATCTTCTAGAAATAAATAAGAAAATATCTGTTAAACAGATGGAACGTAAATAGGCAAAGGATATGAGCAGACACCACAGGCAATAGATATAACCTTTAGATTTACAAAAAGATGCTCATCTGCACTCATAATAGGAGAAATGTTAATTCAAACAATACAACTATGATATTTCAAAATACGGCCCTGGAATTATATGACACACCTTCTATTAAGAAGTGATGTCTGTGTCCCTTTCCTTTGAATCTGGGTTCTGTAACTTCTTGACCAATAGAACTCTTGCAGAGACTTTGCTTTGCCAGTTTCTTGGCAAAAGCTTTCAGAAGGTGGCAGTGTCTACTTTTTGTCTCCTGGGGGTACTTGCTTTTCGAACCCAGTCACCATGCTGTGAGGAAGATCAAGCCTCCCAGTGGAGAGGCCCATGTAGACACGAACCGATTTTTCTGGCCATGTAAGTTAGCCATCTTAGAAGGAGATCAAAAAGTGCTGCATGGAGAAGAAATGAGCTGTCTTCCCCAAGCCCTGCCCACATTGAAGATAAGTGAGCAAATTAAGTGATCTTTTGTTTTTCAAACCACTAAAGGCTGCTTTGGGATGGTCTTTAAAATACAGCAATAGATAGCAAGAACAAGCACATTTACTATTTTTAATTCTTTTTGAATAGCAAAAGTCCAGACATTTGACAATTACTCCCTTGTCAAACCTTTGTGGGAATAGAGGAATGGCATGGAATGGCGCAGCTGGAAAGCAAAACTCCCCCTATATTTTTCTTTTTTACTGTTTGATTTGGAGCCATAGGAATATAATACCTCTTCAACAAAGTGCAGCTTGACAGAAAAAAAGCATAAAGTATATGCAAGTTAGTATATTCTCTAAGAAAATTATATTTAATGTATGTACTGAATTAGCTTATAAACTAATTTTACAACCATTATCTCATTTTGATTAATCATAACTAATTAAAGAATAGATAAGTAGGGTAGTTATTACAATTCCTAATTACAGTTGCAGAAACCAAAACTCTACTTGTTACCCATCTAGCAAATGTGAAAACCAGAATTTAAACTCTCTCCTGACACCAAATCCATTTCTCTTGCAAAGAAGCAGTTTGGCCTAGTGGAAAGCACACTATGATAGAAATTAGGAGCCCCAGGTCCTATTTCCAATTTTCTCATTAACCCCTTGCATAGGCTTAGATAAGCTACTCAATATCTCCTGCATTTGATTTTATTTTTGAGACTAGACATAAAGATACATATTGTTCCTTCTTCATTATGGAGAATATTATAAAATAGCCATTGTGAGGGTGTTTTCAAAAAAAAAAAAAAGGAAATGTGAAGCATTATCACCGTAATTGAAACCTAAAGGTAAGAGAGCATATGGCTTCTGCTCAAAGGTAGGAGATTGAGAAGAAGCATTTATATTTTTTAAAAAAGGATGGGAGTGTGGATATCAGCAAACATGAGATGTAGACAAATCTCCAGGAAACAGAAAACAAATGGAGGACTGGAAGTTAATGAAGGAGAAAAGAGACAGGCCTAGATAGCACCAACTCAGAAAAAATACAGTCAAAGAGATTGCTGATCAACCCACAGATCTCTCAGGATTTGGACATTTAAGGTAGGTAAAAAGCGAAGAGTGACACCCGTGAATGGAAGGGTATAATAATGGTATTCAGGAATGCAAAGATACAGAACTCTTATTCTTTTCTCAAAAGTAACTTGAGGATGTACTCCAGAAACTGAATGAGTAAATGAAGAAACAAAAAGACACAGAGCCTATGCAACAATGAATCCAACCTAGAAAATCAATAAAGAGAAGAACAAGGGTGACAGCTCTACTGTAGGTCTAGAGAGCTCCCACTCAGAATGGAGCAGGATTTGAGAGAGTCCAAGATGGAGATCACCAGGAGATACAGGCGATATGAGAGATTTGATATTAGCCTTAAAATGACTTGAGATGATAAAAACAAAAGAGGCAAGGAAAGAAGAAAGCATTTAAAAAGTGATTAAAAAAAAAAGAGGGCAAGAATTAAGGTGTAATTGCAATATTAAACTGGATACATGAGCAATATTTGCATAATCATCAGGAAACACTGTTTATTGATTTTTAACTTTTAGAATCATGATATATAAGGCATCACATAGTATATTATGGTTACAAAATGGAATGCAAATGTTATTAATCTTGAAAATGTTACAGTACACATGCAGATGTCAGAAGTTAGAGTGTCGAAAGGAGTGCTAAAGGGGTTTAAACTCCTATTTCATAACATGGGGAGAACAAAAATAAAGATGAAGTGTATTACTCAAAGTTAAAAAAGGTAATCAGTAGAGAAAATACGAATATTGACATAACTGTACAGGAGGATCAGTGAAGGAGAAGGAGAGGCTATTGTGAATGAGCTAAATCCTTGCATATTAGAGCAGGACATCCACAGATAATACCAAAAATTGGTAAATGTAGAACTAGCTGCATGAGGATCTCATTTAGAGATAATGACCATTTAAAGAAGTAACTACTAAAAGAAACAGATAAAGGGATTGTTCATGGAGATGGGAGTGGGGATGGAAGAGATGGGTCAAGGACATTTACTTTTTCTTTTGAATTATGGATTTATAGAAACCAGCTATCTCAGTTAATAGAGGAGTCACGGCCAGGAAGGGAGTTCTCACAGTCTCATGTCAGGAGGCTGAAAATTGGTCCTTCCCGAGGTTTAGGGGTGAGAATTACTGATGCACACCAGTTTTCAGGTGGGTGCTCCCCATCCCCTGACTGATGAGTTCCCTCAGTGCAGCTGTAAGGTGCTGTGTGTAGTTTGAGGAATATCATGCACTGTGTCTTCCTAGGTATGAAAATGATAAGCAGCTTGCATCACCACTATATTCTCTGGCTCATCTATCATCCTTTCCTTGTTATCCTTCTCTCTAGTTCCTTACTCTGTTGTCTCCTTTATAACTCCCAGTTACAAACTTGAACCTCATTGGTTGAAGTTTTTATTAAAGGGTTTTATGTTCTTCCAAAGAAAAGTACTGGGGAAATTTATATTGAATCAGATTTTTGTAATCTCTTTTACTAGTTCACCCTGGAATATTTGGGGAAGTCCAGGAGCTTCTCTAGAATGGCAAAGCTCTTTAGGGTAGGTCCTATTTCCTGGCAGGAGCTTCTCTGGAATGGCAAAGCTCTTTAGGGTAGGTCCTGTTTCCTGGCAGGGCTCACACATCATTAAAGGACTAATACTCTGAAGTGATGGAAGTAGAATGGATACAACCTGAGACACCTCATGACCCTATGTGGTCACATGGCTCCACTATTTGCTGGAACTGTGGATGTTGCCATTAGCTTGATATATTCCAAATGCCTTGGGATATACATTTATTTTTCAGAGAAGCATAGTGATTGTAGGGTGACCAACCATTCAATTTGCCCAGGACTGTCCCAATTTTAGCACTGAAAATTTCACATCCCAGGAAACCTCTCAGTCCCAGGCAAACTGGGACTGTTGTCACTTTATGGTTAGGATGCCTAGCTTGAAGCCAACTTCCTAGAATAAAATCCTAGGTCCATCACTTATTAGCTGTGTGACTTTGTCTAAATTATTTAATCTCACTTTATCCTCAATTGCCTTCTGTGAAAATGGGGATAGTAGTACCTAACTTAAGGAGTTGTGATAGTAAATGACTTAATACACATAAAGTACTCAAAACTGTGCCCAGCATATGGCAAACACTCAATAAATATTACCTAGTAACAACAATAATAAAAAATGTTACAATTTTCATGTGGAAAGATGATTTATTGTGCACGAGAGTAAACAGAGTTTTAGAAATGAAATCATTTTGTTTTGGAGTTTGATGAAGTCAAATGGGACAAATGGATGTTTTGAGATGTCAGTGCAACTGAATCAAATATTTACATACTTAGTCCTATGTTTCCTGCAGAAACAGCTGTCAGGAAATGCTGCATTCCATTGTCATTTGCTCTGTAGACAAAGCTTTAATCAATAGGTGATATGAAAACCTAGAAATCAAAGCTGACTTGAGCCCAGGTTTGACTCCCATATCTGATTTTAAGATGTGAGGTGTGTTCATGTTGATGTAAGTGAAATGGATGTCAGATATTTACTGTTGACAGGAGAGGTGGTAAAATGTGGAATGCCGTGAAGTAGGGCAAGTTGTTGCTGAGCTTGAATTGGTTCAATATTTATTATCCTGATATTATATAAATTCTTTGTCTCATTGAAATTGAGGATTGTAAAAATGTACAGTGGACATGTGCTGCTTTTTGTTTATTTCTTTGTTACTCAACATCTGAACATCTCCCACTGTTTTGGTGCTGAACTGCAGGGACCAAATACTGTTTCTCCCTGCGTCACTGCAGCTATAGCACTGGTTATCAAATCCCAGCTTGCATCAGGAGCGCATGAAGAGCTTGTTAAAACAGCTTGGCTCCACCCCCAGATTTGCATTTCTAACAAGTTCCCACTTGTTAGAAACACTTCCACAGATGGTAAGACCACTTAGGATTTTAAGTCTGGAAGTGGCAAGGCTTTCTAGAAAATCCTGACAGCATAGAGAGGATAGACTTGAGGGGTGGAAGACGGGAAGCAGACAGACCAATTAGGATGTTGCGGCAAGAAATGTATGAGCCTCAGTAAGTGCAGTCATAGGAAGGGAAAAGACTCAAAACGTGTAGAAATAAGATGATGGGCAGATAGTATTCAGTAGACGATGGGATAAAGAGTAAGAGAGAGGAAAATCTACGATGACTCCCAGGACTTGGACTATGGTGATGGAATGGATGTGTGGATGTTCCTTTTCAAAAATTTTGGCGGTGAAACTAAGATGAGAGAGTAAGTAGAGATGCAGGATCCTGGAAAGGTGTTAAATTTTTTTTTCTAGTAATAGTATAGAGAAATTTGAAATGGTTTATAGAAGGGCAGAATTTTGGGAAACTAGACACAATCTGTACTTGTTGCATAGATTCTGCCAGAGTAGAATAATTCAAATTAGTATTCCTTATTATTCTATACACAGATCTCTTTTTCAATCTGGGATGCTTGAGTCACACATAAAAGCATTGCCGCAGCAAGGGAGAGACACATTTGTGTGTATGTGTGTGTGTGGTGGTGAGGGAGGGATATAATGTGGTTTACGACACTGTCCAAAGTTTCTATGTGTCCTTTAACCTCGACTAAGGGATAATGATACTCAGAGTCTCTTGTTTGGTTTAGCCAGTGCCGTCAGGCAAAAGGATTGAAAAATCCTGATGTCTGGGAGAACATGCTGCTCGTGCAGCCGCACAGCTCAGTGCTGTTGATGGTGCTGAAGGTCCCGTGAATGCAATGGCCTGAGCTCATGACCCCAACCACAAACTGAGTCGCAGCTGCTGACTCACTATGAGACACTGCACGAGCCACGTGACTCTTAGTTCCCTACGCTATTAAAAAGGCTTAATAAAGCAGATAGAGATTTTATAGGAATAAATGAAATTAGACAAAAAGACTTGACATGCATATAGCTTAGTGAAATAGAGCATACTTATTGAAAGTTATTTATTTAGACATATGTAAAAAAAATGAAACTTTATTTTCTTTACCTAATACCACCTTTTTCTAGACCAGGCAGAAAAAACAAGTTAACACCAATTAAAGTTAACTTGGTATCTTCCAGATTAAAAGCTATTTAGGGTTTGGGGAAAGTATATTTAGTTAACTGAAATTATCCGCTTCCTATTAAAGCTGTTTATCTTCTCATTTAAAGTTCTTTTCTCATTCATTCCCTTGCCTATCTGGGCACAAGAGAACTCTTCCGTGTTCTCCGAGAGCAGAGGAAGGGGTTGTGGTAGGGTTAGTGCCCTCTGAAGGCTCACTGGCCTCAACTAAGACTTCCCTGATCCCAGATGTTTACTGAGATGTGGTTGTACCTTTGGATGGGGTTCCTAGGCTCACTGCTTCTAACCATGAATTTTGTTATTCTCTTTTGTTGCTAGGTGTCCACAATTGCGACCTCCTTGCCCCTCTTCAGCATCCTTCCAGTCCACTATTCCTCTAAACCCTGCCCCGTTGAGATTTCCAATGTGCTAACGACAGATTGGCTGGAGGCAAACCAAGGGCACAGTTTCAAGTGTCTTTCTAGATTCGCCTCTGCTAATGCAGCTGCTCTATTTATCTGCCCTGTGTTAGATGCTGTGGGGAAATAAAATACCAGGCTGGATGGTCCTGGATTCTTCTATAGCCTTTCTGGGGTTTCTATTGAAGCTTATATCATCTTTCCCTGACCTGGGGGACAGGTGTTACTTTCCCAGAGTGTACTTTCCTCTAAGTTGAGGATACTCTTATGTCAATATCTTCTACTCTACATTCTTATTATAGCATTTCTCAGACCTCTAGTCTTTGCTCCCAATTGCTATTGGGGAGGTTTAGGAATTTATTAAAACATTGTGCTTTCCCTTGACAAGCAGGATTTCAAGAATATTGTCTCACTATTTAAAAACAAAGTCATTTGGAATCAAATCAGAAACACCTTCATTATTTTAGAAGGTCTCTATTTTCCCACTGAACCAATAAATGCCATTGATTCAACAAATGGGGAGCCATTGGGCAACATGACTGACAAATTTAACATAAAGAAAATAGTATTCTTGTTGCATCAGTATTTCTACAAGAATTTAAGCCGCCTTTCTAAATATTTCTAAATATTTCTCTTTGTTTCACATTGTTTTATTCACAGAACTAATTTGGTACTGTGGTATGCCAATTTTTTCCCCCTAAGATTCTTTTAATTCAAGAGACTCAAATTCAAAAGTGAATACACTGCTGTTATTTAACTTAGTCTTCCTATATCTTGAAAAACAAATAAATACAGTCTTGTGAAATAGCAAAGGAAAATAAGCATACCTTTATGGAACCATGTCCATACCTTTAACCTTCACAATTTTTCAGAACAGATCTTATCCTTCAGATATAGAATGATTAAAATTAATAGAGCTAAAATGTATTGAACACTAAAACATAAACAGTACACATAGATTGACTCATTTATTGCTTACAAAATCCCTGTGAGGTTAGTACTATGATTATTCCACTATTTAAATGAGAAAACTGAGACTCGGTGAATTTAAGTAACTTGGCCAAGGCCACACAGGAACTAAATCTTACAATCATTCTTCAAATTCTCATCTGATTCCTTCTGAGAGACAGAATAAAATCAAGTAATCTGAGAAGCATTGCAACATAGCTTCTGGTAGCCAGTATCCTGCCCAAAGTCATGCTCCTCGTTATGTGTATTGGTTAAAACATTCAAAAGAAAGAAAGTTTTTTTCAGAGAGCTGGAAAAGAACTCAAAGAAAAGGTTTTCTGAATCAGTCTGTATATGCTTGCTTCAAAGAGGAATATTAATATACACCATTTCATATTGAGTAAGATGACAGCATTATCACCAAATCTTAAGCCTCCTGGTTTGGAAATTCATATAATCACATCCATTTAGTCATTTCTAAGACTGTGAGGCGAAGCAGCATCCTATGCCTCGCTCCCAAGTCCAGATGCTGCACTCCCACAATACCATTCCTTTACCATCTTTCCTCACTCAGCACACACCCAGCCTCCTGTTCTTCAGAGACACTTTATAACCTTGCTGTCATATCAGCACACTTACATAAAATTTACTCCTGTCATTCTCCATGTTTCTGCTCATAATTTTTTCCTTCCCAAATGGTAATTTGGTCATGCTGTACTGCTCCTTGGGTACCTCCAATGTCTCCTTATTGCTTAAAGAACAAAGTTTAAACTCCTTCACATGGAGTGATACAGATGGGTTAACACATTAAATGAGGCATATTTACAAAGATTGCTCCATATCTTAGTTTTACTTAAAACTTTTATAAGAGGAAGATATAAGTGAAATATTCCCCCTAAATTGTAAATGAAGAAACAGAGATGAATTACTTTCCAGTGTTATCCAGGAATTAGATGATGGAGCCAAGAACAAACTCTGTTTCTTAGTCTTCTGTTTTGCTTTTAGACCTGAGATTTCTTTCAATCTTTTATTTTTATCTTGGCTTTGTCACATATGATAGATGACTCTCACAGGTACCACACAGTCCCACATGCATGCTCAAAACATGTCCAATTTTTGTTTCTTTACTTAAAGTGTCCCTTTTCTATCCTACTCATGAAGATGTATTAGAACACACTTTTGAGTGAGAGGAATAGTAGATTCAAGGTTAAGAGCACAGACTTTGTAATCATCTAGATCCCAGTTTAAATCTAGGCTCAGCTTTTAATAGCTGCAAAACTCTGGGGCAAATTGTTCAACTCTTTAAGATCCAATTTTCTTAGTGCAATGGGGATAATAAAATATAGATCTTTGAGATTATGTGAGACATGAACAAGATGCTTGTAAAGCATCCTTGAATGAGGCATCCTAATGGATCGTGACACAGCAGTGTGTGACGATGTCACTTTCCAGAAAACACATCTGCAGCTGGTTAACTAGGTGGGCAGCACCTGAGTTCTCTCATGCAGCCTGGCCTCTCCTAGGCTCAGAGGAGCCTGGAAAGGAGGTTCAGAGTACAGTAAGTATTCTGTGTGGCCTCTCTGCCATGGAGCTCCCAAACAGAAAGAGAAATGTGGGTAGATGTTGAAAGCGAATAGCTGCAGACGGTGATTGATTTTCAATAAGGCTTTTGAAAAGAACATTCTCTTTTTCAGTCCCCTTTCTGGGGTTGATAAATATTATACAAGTATCTAAGACATTCTTGCATAGTTTATATGATTACTGAACTATCACTGCTTCTAGAATTAATAGCGAATAATACTCAAAGCTGTTAAAAACTAAACCTTTGGAATCATCTGGACCTGGATTCAAGTCTCCACTCCTTCACTCACAAGCTCTATGTCCTTGAGTAAGTTATTTGTCCTCTCTGAATCTCTTTCCACGGCTGTGCAATGGGAATAATAATAGGACCTACTTCGTGGGTAGTTTGTTTTGAGAATTAAATTGGACCATATATGTAAAATGTTCTGTACAGTCTATGGCATATCCTAAGAATTCGGTCAATATTAACACTCATCTTTTTCTCATTTGAAATCACTTCCATGGTGTTTTAGTTTGCTAAAATCTCCTGGGAGTGAGATACCAGAGATGGGGTGGCTTTTTTATAATGGGAATTTATTAAGTTAAATGCGTAACAGTTCTGAGGCTGTGAAAGTGTCCAAATCAAGGCACCATCAGAGATACTGTCTCACCGAAGGTCAGCTGCAGGCGACCCTGGACTCCTCTGTAGCAAAGCACACAGAGGCATCTGCTTCTCTTATGGGTCTTGTTGCTTCAGCTTCTGGATGCTCCGTCTGTGGCTTCCTCTC
>JAQZBX010088783.1:0-12720 GCA_029593785.1 Cabassous unicinctus
AAAGCTTGCCTCCTGCATTCATCCTTTTTCCTTGATTCCTTAAATGGAGAGGGAAGTTAGGCCGCGTGACTTCTAAGAACTTTCCAATGACAATGGAAGTTTTTTGAAAATGTTCTGTGTATTCAGAATCCCACTATAGCTTCCTCTTTAAGAACAGTAAAACTTCTAATTTCCCACTGGATGCTTTATTCATAGCAGTAGGTCTTTGCCATGACCATCAAATTAGAGAGACAACCATTTCCAAAGAGAAAAGATTCCTCACCAAATTTTGTAGATTAACATACAAACAAAAACAAAACAACAACAACATCAACAAAACTCAAAATCCCTCCCCCCAAATAAAACCCAGCATCTCTAAGAGAGTTTAACTGTTGGCATAGTTCACTAAACCATATGTTATACCCATATGGGCTTTCTCAATTATCCCTAATTGAGGAAAAGCTAAAGTCATTAACATTTTTATACTGAACCAAGCACAACCCCTATTTCATGGCAGCTACCCAGAGAGGTACTGAACAGAAGGAAGTAATCATCTATAGATTTATCTTATAAATCTAAACTTCCACATCTTTCAGGATTATTATTTTTCACTAGATTGAAATAGGCACTGGAACTTAGATCATCAACTTTGAAGGTCTGATATAGATGATTGACTAAATTGGTTTATATTTGACTAAAATTGGTTAACAGAACTAGTGTTTGAACCTCCAAAACAAGTCTAAAGCACCAGTGCTGACAAGAGGACATTAGATGGGAATATGCAATGGAGTAAATCCTCCTGCATCTCCCTGCATTCTAGCTAAGGTTATGGAGAGGGTTGCTAAAACTTTGATATGATACTTTCTATCCAGGCATGGTTGCGGAACAGTTTCTTCCTGGAGGGCCTTACTTAACCTTATATGACTATAAAGAGGGCCACTGGAACCAGCTCCATGTATGACAACATTGCACTCTGTATTTCTTCATGGGGTTATTTGGCGTGACAAACATCTTATGTTTCACCATCAGTTCACTTCCTGTCTCCATTACCAGGATAATGCTGTCAAATGCCTTATTTGTGGAGGGTAAGTATGAATGAGTGTTTTCCTGCACCTTTCACTGTTATTGGGCATTTGTTTAGCCCTTTACAATAACGTGCTGTTGGCCTCCTGGGGCAGCCTTGATTGATAGGGCCAGATATCTGGAGCATAGTCACCATAGTATAATTGGATGCCCTAGGCAAGATGCCAAAGATTTTTCCACCTCCTGTAAATGAAAAGGATGATGATGAAGCTGGAATTTTCCTATGGGATTTAAAAAGTTACTACATCGTGGGAGCTTCCAGATCATCTCTTCTTCCTACTCATCACAGTCCACTGTAATTTGTTTCTATGTTTGAATCCATTGGATTCAATTCCATTGAAGTGAGGCTTCATCTTATTCATCCCTGTATCCACCTTAGCTCCTGTTCTCCCACCTCCATCATGCTTATTATTGATCTTCCTGCATGGGAGAGCTTAGAAATATAGTTAGTTGACAATTTTCTGATGTATTAGAGGAGAGGAAAAAGTTTGGGGAAGGAAAAATGAGTGTTAGATTTCAAAGTTTCCATTCAAAAGAGGTAGTGATGACTCCAAAAATGCTAGAGGATTGACTACTGTGAGAAGCAGAGGTCACCCAAACTTTTGGACAAATGTGTGCATGTAAAATTTTATGAACATGAAAAAGAAAAAGGGAGGGAGAAGGAGAGGCAGAGCAGAAGGGGAGAGAGCAAGAGAGAGAGAGAATGAGAGAGAGAGAGAGAAGAGGAATCAAGCAAGGAACAAGATAGTAGAGAATCAGCAGATGGCCTGTGGTTTCATTATAAAAGATAAGCGGTTTTTCCCTCCTATCAGCTTTTGTCTTCTACAACCATACTGATGGCCAGGAAATGCTCTACATCTATATGCCCGAGCTTCTGTCATTGTGACAGGCCTGCTTGCTTTCATGGAGTTCTTCATGCAGAACAATGTAGCTCTGGATCTTATGCGGTCAAGCCTAATCTTGCTTCAGGGGAGCTGGTTCTGGCAGGTGAGTTGGGGCCTCTGATTAATGTCCTTGGTGTCCCTGCCTATAACCTTTTGTCTTTGTTTGGTGGGGCAGTTTTCTCTAGATCCTAGAGACTGTAAGCAGAATGTGGGTCTCTGAGAATTAATGTGTCCTGATGTAGCTCAGTGGCTCTCACGGGGGCATTGACAGAGGAACTGGGAAGGAAGTTGGGTTTCCTCATCTTCATCGCACACCTGAGGGTCTGTTGTATTGGAACTCTGACCTGGTGCTTTTAGTTGGAAGCAGTTCTGGATTCTACAGCAGCTTATAGCCTAATGTGCAATATACTCAAGAAATATATGGGAAGCAGGGAAGAGAGGAAACTATTATATATTGAGAGATAACTATGTATCAGCCACTATACCAGGGTCTTATATGGATGTGGTTTCATTTTGTCCTCATGACAACCTGGCAGTTAGGTATTATCACCCCCAATTTAGAGATAAAGAAGATTCAGAGAGACCAAGCTAGTCTTCCTAGATCACACAGTAATGGAGATGGGATTCACATGTGCATCTGTTTGGCCCTCACCTTCCAGGCTCTTTTCCATTTTATTCTGCCAACTCCTAACCTTGGTATGATCTTGAAAATGTGAATTCCTATCAGTGAACATATGTTTTATAGGATCTGAAAAGTCAAAATGTAATATACATATATAGATGTAAAGAAAGTGGGATGGAAGGTGAATGCAGTTTAATAGGGAAGACTTCTTTGAAGAGATTTTTAGTCACTAGGGAGCAGGGATTTGGGATGTTTTACAAGCTTGTGGGGAATCAGAAGTACTGCAAAGCTGGCCTGGGGCTTCCCTTGAAGCCTGAGCATCCTCTCCTGCTGCCACCCGCAGGCTGAGCAGCCCTGGAAGGTTTGTGGTGGGGCTCGGGTTGCACAGCCTCAGGATCCTCCCCTGTGTCTGTAGCCCATTGTCACAGTTATCAGCAGTTGTTCTCCCTTCTACCTTGTAGAATACTTTGACTTAATTTTCTTCCAGACATAGAGGATACCTGCCTGTTTTTCAAAGTGTTTATTTACTGCTCTTACTATTAGATTAGAATGTCTTAAATAAAAAACCCAACTTTAAAAAAAGTGCTGGGGGGTGGATGTGGCTCAAATGGTTGGGCAATCGTCTCCCATATGGAGGGACCTGGGTTCGATCCCCGGGACCTCCTGGTAAAAAAAAAAAAAAAAAAAAAAGTGCTGGGAAACGATGGAGAGAGAAACATGGGCAGGTTGCCAGACTACAGAAAAATCATGTTCTTAAAGCTAAACCATTCTTTTGGTATAAAGCTATTGTAAGTAGGATATTTTGATTACATTACTTCTGTTAAGACCCAGGGTGGGTCTTAATTTTTTTTACTACAGTTCTTTAAATGGGATGAATACAGAGAGAAGAGAGAAAGCCACAGAAGCAAGGAGTTGGAAACAATGAAACCCGGAAGAGAGGAGAGAAACCTGCAGATGCTGCCATGTGCCTTGCCATGTGACAGAGGAGTCTAGGATCGCCTGCAGCCAGTCTTCGGGAAGAAAGCATTGCCTGATGATTCCTTGATTTGGACGTGTTTCTCAGCCTTGAAACTATAAGCTTGTAAATTAATAAATTCCCATTGTAAAAGTCAACCCATTTCTGGTGTATTGCTTTTGGCAGCCCAGCACACTAAAACAAATTTTGGTATCAGAAAAGTGGGGGGCTGCTACTGGAAATACCAAAAATGTGGTAACAGCTTTATAAATGAGTAAGGGGTAGATTCTGAAAAATTGTGACATGCTTGGTAGAAAAGGACTAGTTTGTTTTGAAGGGACTGTCAGTAGAAATACAGACACTAAAGGTACTTCTGATGAGGTCTTAGGCAGAAGTGATGAATGTGTCTTTGCAAACTGTAAGAAAGGTGACTTTTATTTTAAAGGGACAGAGAACTTGGCAAAATTGAGTTATGATGTCGGATGGAAGGCAGAATTTGAAAATGACCAGCTTGGATATTTAGCTGAGGAGATTTCCAAACTAAGTGTGGAATGTGTGGCCTGGTTTCTCTTTGCAGCTTATAGTAAAATGCAAGAGGAAAGGGATAAGCTGAGACCCGAACTCCTGGGCACAAAGAAACCAGAAATTGATGGTTTGAAAAATTCTGAGCTTCTGGAAAACAAGTCCCCAGAGAATAGTGCTCCAGGTGAAGGTTTAACTGAACATGAAACCAGTCAGTCATTGCAGTACAAGTCAGGATTAGAAATGCAGTTTATCCAGAAAAGATTAGTGGAAAGTCTTATTGTCTTATGCCTTGACTCCCTGTTTAATACATGCAAAACCGACAAGGCTTTTGGAAGATCTGTATGAACAGATACACTGCCAGACTCAACTTAAGGGACAGAAAAAGTACAGATTAAAGGAAAAATCACTCCAAAAGCAGAACCATGGAAGCTGAGGTCTTAACTGAAGACATCTTCTTGGGCCAAGGGAACTGATTCATCCATGAATGTGGAAAGGGTGAGTCCGCCCTTGAGCTTGGAGGGGTCAGGCCTTCCACCACATTGTTCAGGAAGAGTGTTACAACCCCAGGTTTCTCAGACGCCTGGGGGATTGCAGAGAGGCTGTCTGCCACCCACATGCTGGGGAAAGTTGGAGCCTGGAGTCCAGCCACTACCCAGATGCTTAACCTGTGTGGAGCTGAGAGCCTGGCCATCACCCCAATGTTTGACGATGTTGGAGCCTTCACCCAGTTGTGTTGGGAGAGCTCGGTTGCTGAACAATCCTTTAGTAAGGATAGGGATGCTGCTCCATCAAGCCCTGAGGACAAGGGCTCATTATATAGATGACTCTCACACGTTGAAATCAAATGAAGTATTCCCTGCAGGGTTTTGGAATTATTTGGGACACATGACCCCTGTTTTCCTTCCAATTTCTACCTATGGAAATGGGAACATTTTTTCTATAACTGTCCCTCCATTGTATATTGATGAACTTTGTACTTAATATTGTTACTGAAATGATTTAAGGCTTTTGAGATATTGTGATGGAATGGATATATTTTTTATATGGAAAGAACATGTCCTTTTGGGGTCCAGAGGGTAGAGCATTATTGTTTGAAGCTGTGTGGATCCCATAAAAATCATGTTCTTAAAGCCAATCCATTTCTGTCAGTGTAAACCTTTGTAAATTGAGCCTTTTAAAAAAAGATTTATTTATTTATTTATTTTTTATTATTATTACTTATCCCCTTCTCCCCCAGATGTTTCCCTTCTTCAGGAGGCACAAGGAACCAAACCCAGGATCTTCCAGATGGGAGGAGAGTGCCCAACGGCCTGAGGCACATCCGTTGCCCCTAGGCTGCAGCATCTGATGGCTTTTGGCATCTGTTCATTTAGGCATCTGCTTGTTGCAACGTCAAGCTCATTGTGGCAGGTGCAGCATCTAGCTTATTAGGGTGGGTACGGTGTCTGTTCATCTTCTTTAGGAGGCCCTGGGACCTGAACCCGGAACTTCCCACCAGGTAGATAGCTGCCCAACTGGTTGAGCCACATCTGCTTCCCTAAGTAGGGCTTTTTGATTATTTTACCTCTGTTAATGTGTGGCCCAGGGCAGATCTTAATCTTATTACTAGAGTCTTTTAAATGCAATGAATAAGGAGAGAATAGAGAAAGCCTCAGAAGTAAGGAGCTGGAAGCCATGAAACCTGGAAAAGAAGGAAGAAGCCAGCAGATGCTACCATGTGCATTGTCATGTGACAGAGGAGTCCAGGATTGCCAGCAGCCAGTCTCAGTACTGATTGTTCAAACCATCTCAGAGCTGCTAGATGATCAAAATGACCCTGTTATCCAGGCCACTGTCCATCCTGCTGCAGAAAGAAATGCAATATGGTGAGCAAGAGCATGGAGAAGAAAGGACATACAGAGTTTTGGAATCAGACAGTCCTGGTTTGGAATCCTGTTTCAGTCATTGTCGTTTTGTAATATTCGGGATATTTCTGAAATCTCTGAATTCCAGTCTTCCTTTTTGTGAAATGGGGATAGTGATGTCTTCTTCAAGGATTCAAGTTTACTGTGAAGTTTATGAGCATGAATAAAGGGAATGGCACATGGTGGTGAACCTATCAGGTGCTACAAATAGTAATTCTCTTTCCAACTAAAGGGAAGACAGAAATGGGAACAAGTGATTTAGTATTTATTTATATTAAGATGACATAGAATTAACCATCTTAAATGTACAATTCATAACATTCACAACATTATGCAAGCATTGCCACTGTCTAGTTCCAGAACTTTTCATCACCCAAAAGGCAGTGCCTCCCTGTTTTTCCTTTCCCCTAACCCTGGAAACTACTACTATGCCTTCTGTCTCTGTGGATTTACCTATTCTGGATATTTAACATAAATAGAATCATATAATATATGACTTTCATGTCTGGCCTCTTTCCGTTAGCATAATGTTTTTGAGGTTTATCCACGTTACAACATGTGTCAGTAATTCACTCCTTTCTATGGATGAATAATATTCCATTGTATGGATATACCATATTTTGTTTATTCATTCATCAGTTAATGGACATTTGGGTTGTTTCACTTTTTAATCTTATGAATAGCGCTGTCATGAACATTCTTGTGCAAATTTTTGTTTGAATGCTTGTTTTCAGTTCTTTTGGTTGTATACCTGGGAGTGGCATTGTTTGCTCATATGATAATTCTATGTTTACATTAATCAGGAACCTCCAAACTATGTTCCACAGTGCCTGCACCATTTTACATTCCCACCAGAGATGAGTGTTAAAATTTCTCCACAACATCACCCACATTTATTATTTGCTGTTTTTATTTTTATTACAGTCATCCTAGTGGGTAAGAAGTGGTATGTCATTGTGGCTTTGATTTGCATTTCCCCTCGGACTATTGATGTTGAGCATCTTTTCATTGGACTTGTTGGCTATACCTATATTGTCTTTGGAGAAATGCCTGTTCAAAAATAGGTGTAAAATGAGGGCATTTTTGGGACATTGGAATTGTCCTGCATGATGTTGCAATGATGGATACAGACCATTATATATTTTGTCGTAACTTACAAAATTGTGTGGGACAGAGTGTAAACTATAATGTAAACTATAATCCATGGTTAGTAGCAATGCTTCAATATGGGTTCATCAATTGTAACAAATGTACTACACTAATGAAGGATGTTGTTAATGTGGGAATGTGTGAGAGGGGTAGGAAGTGGGGCATATGTGAATCCCCTATATTTTTTATGTAACATTTATGTAATCTAAAGTATCTTTTAAAAAATTGTAAAAAGTCATTTAAAAAACCAGTTGACCATCTATGTGTGGGTTTTTTAGGACTTGCAATTCTATTCTATATCTATAAGCGTATTCTTAGACCAATACCACACTATTTTGATTACTGTTACTTTGTAGTAAGTTTTGAAATCAGGAAGTATGAGTCTTACAACTTTGTTCTTCTTCAAGATGGTTTTGGCTCTTAGGGTTCCCTTGCAATTTCATATGAATTTTAGGATCAGCTTCTCTATTTCTTCAAAAATGACTGTTGAATTTTTATCAGGATTGTATTGAATCTGTATATCACTTTGGGTAGTAAGGACATCATATCAATAGTAAGTTTTCTAATACATGATACAGGATGCCTTTCTACTTATTTAGGTCTTTTTAAACTTCTTTCAACAATATTTTGTAGTTTCAGTGTACAAGTATTACACCTGCTTGGTTAAATTGGTTCCTAAGCATTTTACTCTTTTTCATTCTATTTTAATTGGAATTATTTTCTTAATTTTATTTTCATATTGTTCATAACTTGTGTGTAGATATACAACTGATTTTGGCATGTTGATCATGTACCTTGCCACTTTGTTGAATTTGTTTATAAGCTCTAACAGTTTTATTTTTGTGTATTCTTTAGGAGTTTCTATATGTGAGATCATGTAATCTGTGAATAGAGATAATTTTACTCCTTCCTTTTCAATTTGGATGCTTCTTATTTCTTTTTCTTGCCTAATTTCTCTGGCTATAACTTCTAGTATAATGTTGAATGGAAGTAGCAAAAGCAGGCATCCTTGTCCTCTTCCTGATCTTAGGGGAAAAGTGTTTAGTCTTTTACAATTGAGTATAGTGTTAGCTATGTGTATTAATATTTATTTTAAAACTTTTTTTACTCTAATTTTGAAATAATGGAGTGAAAGTAAACAGTTTTAGACATTCTAGGACATTCTCTGAAAGTACATCCATCCCCAGAGAGAATTGCTATTCATACTTTGAAATTTTATCTTTAAATGTCCTTTTAAATTATTTCCAGAAATATGACCTGGTACATATTGCCCATATTACTAAAACAGGCAGCAAGACTTGATATTTTATCTGTGGCATCTTGTATAATATGAGTACCAAGCATTTGAACCAAGCATTTTGAAGCGTACCTCCCTTGGGAATGTGGCTGGTGATTCTAATGCATGCTTTTTAATTTAAATTACAGATTGGTTTTATACTGTATCCCCCCAATGGAAGTCCTGAGTGGGATCAGAGGGACCATGACAACATGATGTTTATTACTATCTGTTTTTGCTGGCATTATGCAGTCACACTTTTCATCATTGAAGTGAATTATGCCTTTGTTACCTGGTAAATTATTGAGTGTTGTTCATGGGAGTTCCATTCATTACTATATATTATCACCAATAGTCAATAGTGTTGAATTTAAAATCCAAAGGGTGTTTTCATTGCTTAGCATCCCACAAGTCAGGCTAGCAAAGCAGAAAATTATCTGCTAACACAGAAATTCCCATTAAAAAGGATAATTATGGAATTAAAGTTGGGGTAGCTTAATAGTGTCTCTATAGTGCTTCTGACTTTCCACACACACTTCTTGCCTCCATATCTTTCCATTTACTGTTTTCTCCTCTTGAATGCTCCTGTATACATCTCTACTAGGCTGCCTATTTGTCCCTTTGTACATTCTTCAACTATACCATTTCTCAAACTTGTGTGATTTTTTTTAACCAACTTTTTGGTCTCTCATTAAATTTTGAGTACTTGATCTATTTGACATTTACTCTAATATTTCTAAAAAGTGACATTCAGTTGAACATTAAATTTTTCTATAAGGACCCTGATACAATGCTCTATAGGGCACTGAGGAGCAATATAACACTACAAGAATACAGATTCCTAGCTTTGCCACTTAGCTGCTGCATAACTTTGGGCAAATTTCTTATCCACTTTAAGTCTAAGTTTTATCATTTGTAAAATGGGGATAAAATAGTGCCTAAATGAGACTATGTATTTATAAGGACATAATAAAGCTCAATAAATTTTATTGTTATTATTATGTATCAAAAATGAATGACCTATAGACCCTGCCCTAGAAGAATGTTTAGTTCTATTGGAAAATACAGACAATTAAAATACAGTGGAAAACTAAATTATGTATCTGCATGGGATTCCCTGGGGAAATTTTAGGTTGTATATATGTTAGTAAAATAAAAATTAAAAAAAAAACTTCCAACCCAGAAAAAGAAAAAGGACATTATTGGAACAACTGAAAACACTGGAAAGTGACAGACTATACACTTTCTGTCAATGTTTAATTTCTTGAACTTCTCAGGAAATGTACCGAGAAGTGTTAAATGGTAGAAGATCATGATGGATGCAACCTACTCTGAAATGTTTAGATGATAGATGATAGATAGATAGATAGATAGATAGATAGATAGATAGATAGAGAGATAGATGATAGAAAGAATGATATAATAAATGTAAAATGCTAAAGGTTGATAGATCTAGTTATATTGATGAAGGAGTATAGAGGAGATCTATTTATTTATTTTTATTGTTTTTGCAACATTCCTAAAAGTTTAAGTTATTTTAGAACAAAATGTTAAAAGAAAAAAAATACAGTGCAGTAAATGGAAATAGAGGAAGAAAGCACTCTTGTGGCCCTGTGAAGCCTCCTCACAATTGAAAATTGAGCTGCAGTTTTAAGAATGTGCAGGACAGAAAAGAAAAGGGTGAGCTCAGTTCCTCTTTCTAAGGTAGCTAATGCCTAACCACAGTTGGCTTAGCTGGTAGCAATTACCAGCTCCTAATCTGTCAGATCTCAGGGCTGATAAAAATGGTCTATATGCAGGGTTCAATATGGTGGCAATTAGCTGTGTCTGACTAATGAGCACTTGAAATGTGGCTACTGTAACATTAGTTTCAATTAATTTAAGGAGCCACATGTGGTTGGGGGCTACAGTATTGGATTGCTCACATCTAGCAGGTTCTCCAGATTCCTAAAATGCAATAGGTGCTCCTACGCCTAGTGGGGTCTCAACCGCTGTTGGAACCATCTTTCCATTCTTCCCTCTAGATATGGGCTCCAGGTCACACCTCCCACTGGGCACTTCTTTGTGGCTTCACTGCTGATGCAGCTTTAGTGTTGGGTCTCTGAGTGAGGAAGACATTTCCTTGTCTAGTTCCTGTGTATCTCTTCTAGGCATCAGGTCAACCTGCCTTGATAGTTTCAGAGGTCTAAGTGCCTTTGGGCATTGGAAATTCTACCTTCTCAGTGTCTGGTCCCCATCAGTCCTATCCTTTCCCTTGAAGCACATACACACTAGCTGGTTGTTAAGGCTAGCTCTGTCGTTGAGTGAAACTTGGCTTCTCCCTCTGTTGTTCTAGGCTGACATCTGGGCCTCATCTCCTTAGAGGCTGGGAAGTCTCCAAGAACAATGCCAGTATTCAAGGAGCCTCTCTTCCTCATGACAGTCCTCATCCAGAGCAAAAAGAAGACTACAGTCTCTTCCTGTTTCAAAAGCCTCCAGACCCTTAATAAACCTCTAATCTACTTACAGTTCTCTGGAAACCAGAAACTCCACTGATATTGTTCAATCTTCTGCCACACCCCCAACTTCTGCCCCACACCACACCTTGCTCTAAACTTTTAAACATGCATCTCCCTCAATCTGGTATCCACAATAAATGTACATATCTTCAACAAAACCTCCTTTGTCTACCGCAGCCCTTTCTCATCTCCCTTTTCAAGATTTCTCAGCACTTCAGTGTCTACCATTCATTAACAATTGTAATCTATCTTGTGATATTTACTGTTAGTTCATGTGTGTTAGTGTTGTTTGCTATCAAGATTGTGTCTTCTTGAGGATAACACACTTGTCTTATAATTTCATTTTGCTCACAGGTCTTGGCATACTTCCAAACATATCGCACTCGAAAAACACCTGTTTGATGTTTCAATATATCCTTTTTTCAGTGCTATTATAGTTTAGGCTTCATTAGTTTGGAAATCATGTTTTGAATGTTTTTCAATTTTGTTCTTATATTGCTTTTGTAGAGATAATACCAAGAGTGTAATGCTCTGACATATATAGATATGAACTTCAGGAGGAGCTTAGAAAATATCATGAATATCAAGTACTGCCTCTCAGTGATATCATATGGCAAGCTAATTCCGTCCTATAATATAATGTGCCTTGAAAACCTGTTTAGCTGATGGATTGTTGGATCATTATGTAAGAATTTGTCTCATATTACACAAAGACCATCATGGAAGTGAAACTAGGTTAAGGAACTCCTGTCCCCTCCCCACAAAATCTCTGAACAATGAAGCTGTAATTCCCAGTTTTCCAGAATAATGGTTCAGAGATTGTCTCAATCCCATGCCTAAAATTCTGATTATGAGAGCTCATTCCTGTGTTTTGGGGAATTTTATTAAATGTTTTACTGTATTTCATTTAATTTTATTAAATGTTTTACTGTATTTCAAATTTAAATACCCACTACTGTTGCACAGAACTATTTCAGAAGCCTATCTCTATTAATAGGAAAATATTACCTATTTTCAGATTGTTTTTAGGGGCCATGATTCATGTAAACCAGTTTGAAAAACAAAATAGAGATGCCCAAATTCCAAGCTTATGATAGTTTCCTGGAAGTACACTCAGCTCTGCTCTTTTCCATATTACTTGTAAAGAACATACAGGAGCAGAAGCCAAGGCTTACTCTGATCATAGTTCCCTGGACTTGTGCCACTCCAGTAGCTACCAATTGTTTGTGCTTCTTCTTTACTACTCCACTCTTCAATCTGCCACCAGACGCTTTTGTGCTTGCTCATAAACTTAGAGGTACAGGTGGCAGATAGAGCCAGGTTAAGGGTCTGATATGCCCCAGCCTGGGGGCTGTAACAGCGCATGTAACCCAAAGAGGAGGACTGAGAAACAGGAGAATCACTAACAGGAGGAATGAGAAAATTTAAAATTAATTTTAATTAATTGATTTTCATTAGGGAAGTTGTAGGTTTACAGAAGGATCATGTAAAATATACTGAGTTCCCATATACCTGCCCCATTTTAAATGCTTTGCATTAGTGTAGTGTCTTCATTACAATTGATGTGAGAATATTATAATTGTCCTATTAACTATAGTCCATAGTTTACATTAGGGTTCATTGTTTGTGTTGTATAGTCCTATTGACGGGTTTTTAAAATTTTTATTATAGCAATATATATACTATCTAAACTTTCCCCTATTAACCACTTTCAGATATATAATTCAGCACTATTAATTACATTCACAATATTGTGTTATCATCACCAATATGTATTACCAAAATTTTTCAATCACCCCATACAGAAACTAAGGAGCCATATTTTTGTGTTTTTTTTTTTCCACA
>JAQZBX010088784.1:0-12516 GCA_029593785.1 Cabassous unicinctus
AAAATGAAGCCTCTTCCAAATGTGGAATTGTCTCTTCCCATCACCTTCTAGGTGACCTTGTAAGGAAAAGAAAAAAATCATTTGACAATTGTGCTGTATCAGTGGTGTGTGTAAATGCTGCTTCTGATTGTATTCAGTAGAAAATCCCTGTTCATGAATTTTCCTTTCCCTTTGCCCAAAAAGAGACAGCTGTCCAATTTAGAAGAGTCTTAACTAGACATAGAAATAATATAGGTAGAAGAGAATTCTAACAACCTCCTGCAGTAATTTCCTTATAACACAATTCTCTCTCCCACCTTTTCTCTTATAATCCTCATTCTTTATCTAGGCTCTGGTGCCTAAGTGCTAGAGCTCTTCATTGGTTTGACTTTTTCTAGACTGCTCAACTGCCTAAAATCAATATACCAGAAATGTGTTGGCTTTTACAATGGGAATTAAGTAGTTTACAATCTTATAGTTTAAGGCTGAGAAAAGTGTCCAAATCAAGGCATCATCAGGCAATGCTTTCCTCCCCAAAACCAGTTGCTGGCAATCCTATCTTTCTCTGAGATGGCAATGCAGTCATCTGCATCTTCTGGTCTCCTCCTTCTCTTCCAGGTTTCATTGCTCAGCTTCTGGCTTCTAAGGTGTTCTCTTTCTTCATCTGAATTTCATTCTCTTTTAAATGACACCAGTAAGAGGACCACACCTTAACTGAGGTAACCTAATCAAAGGTCTTGCCAACAATAGGTCCACACACACAAGAATGTATCAATTCTAAGAACATACTTTTGTGGGGTCCAAAATGCCTCAAGTCATCACACTCCACTCTCTGAATCCCCCAAAGACATGTTCTTTCCATATGCAAAATACATTCATTCTATCACAGTATCTCAAAAGCCTTAAATAATTTCAGTAGCAATATTAAGTACAAATTCTCAACAAAATCAGTTGGAGGTGTGGTCTTTCCTGGGGCACAATTCCTCGCTGGCTGTGAACCTGTGAAACTTAGATAACAAATTACCTGCTTCCAATATACTATAGGATAAACGTCCCCATTTCCATAGGGAGAAACTGGAAAGAAAACAGGCGTCACAGGACCCAAACATTTCTGAACACGGCAAGGCATACTCCATTAGGTTTCAAGATCTTAGAGTCATCTATAGAATAATGTTTAGTCCTCTGGCCTTGATGGAGTGGCAGCCCCAGTCATTCCAAATGCTTTCACAGCAGTCATACTCTCAGCTCTACTCTCATGGAGCATTGGGGTGGCAGCAGTGATGGCTGTAGGATGACCAAATACCTGAAAGTAACTTGTTTCTCTCCCTGTTGCTAGGATACAAAGGAAAGAATTATCTTAAATTAGGAGGCAATGAGATGCAACCCTGTCTCGGTGCCAAATTCTGGTTCTTGTGGTCAAGAATGTCCGGTTGAAGGAATGATGTATGAAGACCAGCTTCAATCTGTTGGCTAGACCTACACAGAAGAAATCCCTTTCTGTCCTTACTTCAACTTGCTTAATTAACATAGTAAAATTCCCACCCAGAGGTGGATCTATTTGCCCCTTTTTTGATCATGCAATGTATGTGCAAGCATGATTTCCTGAACATACTAATCATACAATTATATAACTAGCTATGTATGTTCATCCATATGCATAAAAGCTAATGCATAAACAAATCAAATGCTAAATAATAACAGGTATTTATGCAAGAGTAAAACCGCAGCATGGGGAGTCATTTCTGAGTCACTTTAGACCGAACTTGGCTGCTGTCTGCAGACATAATAAATGTAATTTCTGCCTAACTCTTGGGGTAAAGTTTTATTTTCTGCTACATCCCTGGCTATCCCCAAAGGCCCAGTTTTGGGGACCAATGCCAGGACTCTAGGCTCCACCCTCCTCAAGCATCAAGGTGGCATCCCAACTCTAGGCTCCATCTTTCTCAAGCATCTGGGTGGCTGCCAGCCTCTCCACAAACCTCCAGGCATCTGAGAAACCTGGGGTGGTAACACTCTTCCTGAACAACAGGGCAGAAGCCCTGCCCTCTCTACGTTCCAGGCATACTCACCCTTTCCACATAAATGGGTGGGTCTGCTCTCTTGGCCTGAGAAGATGTCTTTGGTCCAGACCTCAGCTTTCATGGTTCTGCCTTTGAGGTCATTTTTCCTTCACTCTGTCCCTTTTTTGTCCCTTTTAGTCCAGACTGGAAGGGCAGTGGTTCCATTCATATAAATCTTGCCAAAAAAAACTTGCCAGTTTTGTATATAGTACACAGAGGTCCCAACTGTCAGGCAGTAGGACTTTCCACAAACCTCTTCTGGATAACTGCATTTCCAATCCTGACTTACACTGAAATGGCTGTTGCCATGTTCAGTTAAATCTTTACATGAAGCACCCTTCTCTGCAGACTCATTTTTTCCCAAGAAGTTCAGAATTTTCCAAACAATCAGTTTCTGGTTTCTCCGTACCCAGGAGTTCAGTTTTCAGCTTATCCCTTTCCTTTCACATTTTACTATAAGCTTCAAGGAGAATCCAGATCACTTTGCTCATTTAGTGTGGAAATCTCCTCCGCTAAGTATCCAAGCTCATTATGTTCAAATTCTGACTTCCATCCAAAATCAGTAATTAGTTTTGCCACATTCTCTGCCACTTTAAAACAAGGATTGCCTTTCTTCCAATTTGCAATGACACATGCATCATTTCTGTCTAAGGCCTCATCAGAAGTACCTTTAGCATCTTTATGTGCACCAACACTATCTTCAAAGTAATAGAGGCCGTTTCTGTGAAGGACCTCTCAATTCTTCCAGAATCTACCCATTACCCATTTATAAATCCATTCTCACATTTTTGGTGTTTGCAATAGCAGCACTCCACTTTCCTGGTACCAAAATCTGTTCTAGTCTGCTAGGTTGCCAAAATGCAATATACCAGAAATTTCATAGATTTTACAATGGGGGTTTATTCATTTACAAACTTACACTTTTGAGGCTGAGAAAAATGTTCAAGGCATCATCATGTGATGCTTTCTCCCTAAGACTAGCTGCCGGTGATCCTGGACTCTTCTCTCACATGGCAAGGCACATTGTGGCATCAGCTGGTTTTTCCCTTCTCTTCCAGGTTTCATTGCTTTCAGCTTCTGGCTTCTGTGGCTTTCTATCTCTTTGTCTGAATTGCATTCTCTTATAAAGGACTCCAGTAAGAGGATTAAGACCCACCCTGTACCCCAGCTTAACTGAAGTAACCTACTCATAATGTCCCACCTAATATAGGTCATTACCTATAGGAATGGATTAACTCTAAGAACATACTTTTCTGGGGTCCATAAAGCCTCAAAACATCACATTCGTCATAAGATGATCTTTTATACATTCTAAATTACCTGTTCTATGTCCCATGTACTCTTACCTAATTGTCAATTAAGTATCAATCAAATCAGCAAATCCTCCAAAGAGATGAAAAAGTCATTTAATTGCTTACACTAAAGGCAGAAAATTGCCTAAGATATACAGAATATGGTGAACTTCACCAAGCCCCAAGTTTAGAGAAATCTATGTTGTTGATAGCTGGACACAACTCAAAGAGGCAGCCAGATAGGGATAAGGAAATGATTCAGTCTGGTGCTGACAATTTCATCCTGTTGATCCCAATAAACTGGTGCAAAAATTGGGACAGTCTTTCTCTCTCCTGTCCCCATCATACTCTCTTCTTGTGACTTCTATCCTTCATCAAAGCAACATTGATATTTCTTTTACTTTTATTATATTTGGATAAAAATAAATCAGTGGAAGACTAAGAGTTGTATGTCCTCTAAAACCACAACCAGAAAGGAAAACCCTGCTCCATACTAGTAACATCAATTTCCATGACTGGTAACCTTTAGGAGGAATATTGATTTTGATATCAAAGGTTAATTCATGATTCCCTACTCAAACTATATAAAAGATAAGGTTTAATTCAGTGATTACCATTTCAATGTGCACCTTATTATGGCAAATAAAATGACTTCATATGTATAGCACTTTGAATGTTAAAATCTTCACATATTGAACTCATTCAACCCACACAATGTCCCACATTTTATGCAAAAAAAAACACCAAAAATCTGGAGAAGAATCATGTATTACATGAGTATATCAGTGGTTCTCACATGTGTGCATGAGAATCACCATGAGGACTTGTTAAAACATAGATTACTGGGCCTTATCTCCCAGGGTCTCTGATTCAGTCAGTCTGAGCTGGGACCCAAGAAAAGGCATTTGTAACAAGTTCCCGGGAGATGCTGATGCTGCTGGTTAGGGATCACACTGGGAAAACTGCTGTCCTACCTTTTTAACTTTTCCTGAGTAATCTTCATAATATCGTTCATTGAGTAGACAGTCAACAGCTGTTTCCTTAATGAAATAGTTAAAATTGATGAAGAAATTATAATAATGACGTTATAATATTGAGTAAAAGTTCCTGTTGAAGTTGGTGGCTGCAACCTAGCATCCCAGCACCTAAACAATGCCTGATTTGCACATCTTCTCACCGTCACACTCTCATCCTACCTCCTCCTTCATCTGTCAGTGTCTGTTCTGAGTGTAAATTGGCACCAACCCAAATAAACTAAACCATTAATAGATACATACAAGTATGTGTGTTTCTGCACATATTGTTTACATGTGCATATTTGCATAGGATGCATACAGTTGCTAATGTCCACAGAAAAACATTAAATTCAATGTAATTTAAGAATTTCCTCTTAAAGCATAAGGCTCAGGAAGTCTTCCATAAAGACACATATATATGGGGAGCATGGGAATCCCTGTAGTTTCTGAGTAATATTTGGGTAATCTAGGCACCTTTAAAAAAATGTATATATATATATAACAAATAACATTTATGTAAACAAATGCACATATATGCATATGTATTTATATATCATTTTACAAAAAAAAAAAGACACATATATATGAATATATTTTTCTCATCTATTGTTTCCTTTCCCAAAGTTAAAGATTTGAATGTCATCTTAATCCAGTTATGTTCACACTGGGCAAAGAATAATTCTGACAATTTTTTCCTGGCCACAGTATAAACCCACAACATTGATCTACCAACTATGAAGCATAGGAAGGTATTCAGAAAGGAACTGAAATTAAATGTGAATGAAGACTGGAAATGCAACTCAAGCATAAATAGGAGATTTTATATGATGGCAATATCAGGATTTCCCCTCCTCTTAACATAAATCATAAAAAGTAGCAAGGAGATTTAGAAACAGAAATGTAATGCTCATTTTCAGCAAAACTGGAATTAGCTAAATCCCAGAACTGGAATTTTGCAAAGCACTGCCAAATACGGTGAGACAGAATATTGTTACAAGGGAGAGTGGAGAGGGGATGCTTGGAAAGATTATTCGGAGGGACAGATCTCAGAAAGAGGCAACAAAAGATGCCTCTCAAAGGTAAGTAGTATCCCCTCAGGTCTAAAATCTAAACTCCTTATTTGCACTGTAGGTAACCATATGCATAGATTGCTGGCAAACATTGGATTTGGAAAGCTGAGGAGTGCTCCAAATAAGAAAACACGCAGACAGGTCATGTTTGTAAACAGTGGGTGTCCCTGTATCAGAGGAGGAGAAAAAAGAGTATTTACATTTGATGAGCCCCACAACTTCTGTTCCCTTTGGTTAGGAAGAAGTAAAAGCTAAAGAAGCATACCATAAAATGAGGATGACAAGAAAAAATCCAATGGAAAAGAACTAACAGAGACCCTATTTAAAAACATGTAAGAAAAACATGATCAAAGAAAGAGGAAATATAAGTGACAGATAAAAGACATAAGCAAAAAAAGAGATGCCAGGAAACGGGAATATTGGGACAAGCATTTCACAAATAATTATATACTTTTTAAAAATGAGCAATCACCTATAAGAAGCATGAACATAGTGAAGAGATTTAAATTTCAAGAAACATTAGGTAAGAAAACAGAATATGAACAGTGACCCATCAAGGATCAGGAAACTCAGGAAGGGGGAAATATTAAAGTACCACCGAAATTAGGACAGAATTATATGGGGTGCACCCAGTTGGGTACACAGAAGAGAGAAATAAGAGAAGTGAGCAAATTGAAACAAAAATGAAGAGCTTAAAGGAATTAGAAAGAAAATATTAGCTCTGAAAGGAAAACAATGTAAGATTGGACTACTCAAAAAAGAACATAAAAATAATGGCACATTTAAACACATTATTAGAAAGCATTGCTGAAATTAAAGAACATTTGAGCCCATAGATTTGAAGAACATGCTATATCGTCAAGAAATCTGATTCAGAACAATCAGCACTGAGATATTTCCAAGTAGTTTTAGTGAATTTCAAAGTTACAGAAACTTTGGGGCAGTGGATTAAGTCTTCTGTAAGAGCAAAGAAATCAGTCTGCCTTAAGATATCAAGACTGTATTCAACATTGGAAGAAGTTACAGCAGAGAGCATAAAATCCTCAACAGGTCCATACCTGGGCCATAATATATTTTTTGGAGACCCCTGCCTTAATAAAAAAATATTTCCATGAAAAAAAGTACCAAAATGGCCAGTGGGAACAAGGAGCCCAAGATCCCATCAAGTATCTGGTAGACCCCACAAACAGGGAAAAGGGCCAAAGAGTTTTTTCTCTCCCCATTTCTGCTAAATGGGAGAGAGGATGGGGATCCTCACCTGTCTGGGACCATTCTTGGTGCCTATCTTGACTGCACTGGGATATAAAATTTGAAAAAGGCACTCCAAAGCATGGAGTACCCTGAAGCATAAGGCCAGGGCAAAGGTCCAGCTTCTGCTTGGGTCTAAGAAGAGTACTGACTCTTAAGATATTAAAGTATTATCCAAAGACTTTATTCTCACAAAGTTTTAAACATGCAAAGACTATGGGAATGGTGTTTCCATGAGTTCAGAGATTTTATGAAAATCTGCATACAAAGGATCAGCATGGTACATTGGAATTTAGTACCACACCAAACTAAAACTAGTATGGGGAGTAGGGTGAGAAGGGAATGTAAAAGTTGTATGCCTTGAAAATGTTGGAATAACATGCAGAACACTTTGGGAGGGCAAAATGGAAAAGAAAACTTGAAAGATAGAGAAAATACAATGATTTTCCAGTTATTAATAGCTAGGGATCAAAAACCATCATTAAAACTGGCAAAGCAACAAACCATCATAAGCATATTTGAGAATACAAAAAGCAACATTAATAAAATAGACATTGTGAAGTCAGAATAAAAATAAATCGTGAATGAACATGAAGGGCAAAGAAGACTATATTAATTTAATCATTGCTCATAATAGGAAATGTATAGACACTTTCTAAAGAAATAAAACTTTAAATATTATTTCTTAATATTAAAATTATTAATATTATTTATATTTAATGCTATTAAATAAATATATTGTTATACAGCCAAACATTGGAACAGTTATTTCTTCTATCAGGAGATATATACACACACAAAAGAGAGTAAAGACAAGAGTCAACAGAGTGAAAGATTTTCTAAAATCTATGAAACCAAAGCATAGCATAAAATAATATAATTAGGACCAAACATATCTCTCATAACAATAAATGTAAGTGAATTAAAATTCGCCATTATAATAAAAATGTTTTCAGATTGGATTACGAAGTAAAGCATACCCTGAGAAATATTATTTTTAAAAAGCTGAAAAAGAGGAGATGGTCAATAATATACCAGGTGAATGCAATCAAAACAGAAGTAATGTTTATTATATTAACATAATGCAAAGTTGAATTCACACCAAAAAACACAAATAGACAAGTAATGAGAATTCGTAATACCCATGATGACATTATCCCCAAAACTACCCCCAAGATTTTATTAAGGAGTTGTATAAACTCTTCCCAAAGTTTATATGCAAACTACACAAGCATGAAAGCCAAGAAAATCTTTCTTAGAAAAGGGTAGTGAGAGGGTATTACTCCTTCTAAATATTATATTCTAAAAATGGAATAATTTCAACATTGTATTATGGATGTATGAATAGATAGCTCTAAACTTTGTCTACTCCTGATAACCATTCCTCACTTTCAGTTTTTTAGAGATGAAAAGTGTAAATTAGAACAACCTCTATTGAAAGGGATTTTTGATATCTATAAATTTATGAATGCCAAACCCTGTAAATCAGCTATTTCATTTCTAAAAATTTAGCCTACAGATTCTCTCACAAATGTACAAAATGATGTATATAAAAGGCTCTTAGTTGAAACACCATTTGTGATAGTCCTAGAGGAGGGAGAGGAATGTTCCTGGACAGAGGAAACTTTGGTGAAGCCAGAAGCACTACACCATTTGCCACCAATGGTTGCCTTCTATGGTTCGTTTCAAGGTCACATCACACTAATGGATAAAAAGAAATTACCTTGTTAGTTGTCCTGGGTGGGATGACGATGGACAACTCTCATCTCCAGGAACAGAGAGAGTCTGCAACTGGAAGCAAAATAGTTCCAACCATCTGTCCCATTCAATCTAAGCCCCCTCTCAACTAGAAGCAGAGTGGGCATCACCATCCCCAAATCCTCAAGATTAGGGAATGAACAATGGACTAAAGTAGACTTATTATTATTCTACTATATACCTATTATTATTCTAACAATGGAAGAACTCTTACCATTCATGTAAAGGCAGTGGCCATCAGACGTTCTGGGGGGTGGGGGAGGGAAGAATAGGTATAATATGGGGGCATTTTCTGGACATTGTATTTGTTCTGAATGACATTGCAGTGATGGATACAGGCCATTGTATATTTTGCCATAAATTACAAAATTGTGTGTCACAGAGTGTAAACTATACGGTAAACTGTGGTCCATGGCTAGTAGCAATGCTTCAATATGGGTTCATCAATTGGAACAAACGTACCACACTAATGAAGGATGTTGTTAATGAGGGAAATTGTGGGAGGAGAAAGGAGTGGGACAAATGGGAATCCCTTATATTTTTTTAATGTAGCACTTATGTAATCTAAAGCTTCTTTAAAAATAAAAAATTAAAGAAAAAGTAAAAAAAAAGAAGTAATTATTTATGTCCACTACCAAATGACCTGCTTTAGCTTAAGGTTATCTCTTCCAGTAGACAAATGGTCAGGAAAACCATGATCTCTTACCCATTTAACAATAGTATTTGTATGTTGAGAACAATCAAATCAACCCTGACCCTTATTTTTATAATATTTTTTCCATTGTTTTAATCACTTTCTGGGTATTTCTCTCTTTCCTCACATCCTGATTAAATAGAACTGCCCTTGAAATGGACCCAATCCTAGTGGGCCCTATTTTGGAAATTGTGCTCACGAGTGTGACAGAGTTGGACTGAGATGTGACTTCTCTACACATGCCTCTTCTGTCCCTTTTATTTGAACCTATAGTGCTGGATTTCTTAGGTGTATGTCCAAGAGACTGGAATCTCTGGGCTGTCCATGTGCCAACTGGGCCCTAAACATCAGCAGAGTTGCAACACCTGCTCTCCAGGTCATTGGACTAACCCAGGACAACTAACAAGGAAGTGAGGATGGACAATCACCACACCAAGAAACCAAGAGTGTCTAAAACTGCAAGCAAGAGAGTCCCATCCATCAGCCATATGGGATCGAAGTCCCCTCTCAATTAGAGGTAGAGTGGGCACCACCATCCCAGAATCTTCAGGATTGGGGAATAAAATATGGACTAGAGTAGACTTACAGGTATTCTACTACAGACTTACTGTGTTCTAGCAATGGAAGAAATTATATCATTGATGTGGAGACAGTAGCCACTGGAGGTGCTGAAGTCAGGGAGAGGGAAAAAGAGGTGTAATATGGGGGCATTTTCAGGACTTGGAATTGACCTGAATGACATTGCAATGACAGATACAGGCCATTATATAACAAGCTATAACCTACAGAATTGAGTGGGAGAGAGTGTAAACTACAGTATAAACTATAATCCATGCTTAGTGGCAATGCTCCAAAATGTGTTCATCAATTGCAATGAATGTACCAAAGTAATGAAAGAAGTTGTTGATGTTGGGGAAAAGTGAGAGATCTGGCAAGTGGGGCATATGGGGATCCTTTAAATATTTTTTGTAACATTTTATGTAATCTATGTATCTTTTTAAAAATAAATAAAAAACATATTTAAGAAAGAAAAAAATGTAAAGAATAGGAAATCAAAAGCACTAAGTATGATTGGGTTGTAATAAAGGAAGTGCCATGAAACAGTTTTCACATCAGTCCTAGAAAGAACTAGAAAGAAACACAAAACCCTTCATAATATCCTAAGGAGTGTTTGACATGGGTGAGGATTCCATGCACCGAAATCCAACTCCTCTCTCATTAATAGCTTTTTGATTCACATTGTGATTAATGATGACACACATCTGGGCACTGAGATGCATGAAGAGTGCTTGTGTTTAGCCACCTTCTTGCACACACAGAAGGATGGAAATTGCAACTAAGATGAATGTGATTAGTGCTGAACACAGGGTCTCTTCCTGCTGCTCAGTCTCCTGATCACACTGGGTCTCTGAGAGGTTGCCCCTGAATACATGTATGTGCACATACATAATTAGCCCTCTCCCACCCCAGACACACCGACACTCACCACCACCATCACCACCTCCATGAGGATAGGGGTCTTCTCTTCTGCTGCTGGTTCTGAGATGGGTGTATATGACTACTCCTTTCTGCAGTTGAAAGAAGTCACACAGACATACCTGAAGTATCTCCTAAGTAAGCACCCAACCTTTTGGGGAGTTTCCTATGGATTTTACTTACTGGTGATACCAGTGAAACTAATGACATCTCAAAAAGTAAAATAAGTTATAAATTCCAGGAATGTTTTAAAGCTTATTAAAAATGATTTTTCTAGTATTTACTGAAATATTTCTAAGTTCTTGTTTTTCCTTATTATATCAATCTTAGGTTTTCTCTTTAGAGACTATTCTACACAGTGTCTTCTCTCTTTTCTTCCATCTCTCTTCTTTTCAATAGAGAAGCCCCAATTTTAAGTCTTAAATGCACCATTAGTTTTATTTGAAACTCTATTTAGGAGGTTTCACAGGTTAAGGATAGGTAGCAATGGATTTCAAATGGCATCCAGCTAGTCTCTAAAAGAAAAAGGGAGATCAGTGCTGTGCTGTCAACATACTCCTGCTCCATGCAGGGAAGACACCTCTGATTCCTCTCTCAGATGGGCAACTTAGGGAAATTGGGAATTACTTGTTGGCTCTATCATGGCTACAGGGACCCAAAATCTCTGGTGATCAATTAGGTTCTCCCATGGATGAGAAGGTGCAGGCAGACCCAAGGGGTGCAGGTAGCCATGGAGAATACATTTGTCTCCTACAGGACTGACTTCCAAAAAGCAATGTTTGGGTATGCCCAACTTTTCCAGAGACCTCTTAAAATTTTTCACTTTTATATTATTGAGTGGCCATTTAATCTCTGTGTGAAGTGAAAGAATAACACATTAACCACACAATAATTTTATCAAATTCTCTGCTTCTAGTTCAGAAAATCCCTTCTTCTCAATTAGGTTAATCCATATGTTTGAATTGTTTAGATCTTGATTCTCATAGTATAACTGAGAGGTAACAATTATAATTATAGTTGCTGAATTATTATCTAGATGTGTTCTAACTTATTGATATATTGTAATGTAGCCAGAAGCAAATATCTATAACTGTTGTGACTCACTAAACTGTAACCCAGATGGCTTGCTTCTTTTCCATTAATGTTATGTTTTGTAACTACATAATATTTACCTTGTAACTTAACAGTAATAAGATAACTAGTAACTGGTCTTGCTTCTATCCCCTTATCTTGTTTTGCAACCCTGAAGTCTGATGCTCCTACATGTAGCCCCTCAATGCTTATTAATGAAGTAACACGAGTCAACTCAGAACTGATCACAGTGCTAAAGATGTCACTTTCTAGTCATGCAACATATGAGTCAGCATGATGCCCACCTGCCATGTTCCCCACTATCACACTGTTATAATGCCCTCAGCTGTTACATCCCCGCATCCTATTGTTTAATTCATAAAAGCCCTAGGCACTTCCAAATCATGGAGATAGATTTAAGAACTGCCCCCCTGTCTCCATGAGTCTAGCTTTTGATGAATAACCTTTTTCTCTTCTCAAAATCAAAATCCCAGTGCAGCTTAATTGATTCTGGTGCCCATTGGGCAAGGACTCATTTTTTGGCTATAACTATACTAGGTTACGAGGATTTTCATATGCAACATTCGGAAGAAAAACCATTTGTTGCATGAAGATTGCATCACCTCTGTTGGTGAGTGCCTTAAGTTACAAATATAAAGGTATGGATTTTTAGGCAGTGGCCTGGTGGGTAGGCTTTAGAAGATGGAAGGCCAGATTCAAATCCTGGCCCTCCACTTAGTGCCTGGGTAACTTGAGTCAAGTTACTCAAAATAATTATCTAACCTCCAGTCATATAAGGTATGGGTGGGTAATAATACCTATCTTTGATGTTATAAGAATTAAGAGTGATAA
>JAQZBX010088785.1:0-12709 GCA_029593785.1 Cabassous unicinctus
TTTTTTTTTTTTAACCCCCCACCCCCAAGATGGCCCCCTCATCTGTCTGCTCATTATCTGCTCATCTTCTTTAGGAGGCACCAGGAACTGAACCTGAGGCCTCCCATGTGGGAGGTGGGCACCCATTTGCTTAAGTCATATCCGCTCCCTCATCTGTAATATGGGGCCAAACACTCCTGCCCTAATAGAGCTGCTGACCAGTTCAAGTAAGTTTATATATACAAAAGCCCCTGGAAATATAATATATTCTATGTTTGTTGGCACAGTTACAGCACCAATGTCTGGGAGCACACATGGCATAGAATGGATTAGAATGCCTACCTAGGGTGGCCCCCCAACTTTCGTAAAGGGAAGCCACTTAGAGCCGAGGTAATTTGAGAATTTTGAAACTCTGTGTTCCCATACTTTAACCTATATATCTAATTGTTTAGGTGACCCATTTACAGTAAATCTCATTACAACAAGGCAAATCTAATGCGAAGAAAAGCACAACACATAAGCCATGATAGTCATCATTTGGTTATCAAGTACATATTTAGGCAGTTACCATAGAAGTATTCAATACATGAACTGACCAAGTTCATCAGTTTACGCAGTTCCCTTCAGTCTACTTGTAATGACGCTGTCGAGTAAATTCTCCTAGTCTGAGCTTATATAATTCATGATAAAGTGCCCAACACCGGATACTGTAGGAAGCATGGGCTAGAAGTGATATGGAGGCATGTCCAGAGCTCTAAGACTCAGAATCTCAAGGGAATGAGGGTCAGCATGAGTGACATAAACATCCTTCCCCCAGGAATCAGTCCAAGGTTCAAATTGTGAAACCACACCTGAGCTGAGTTTCTGCTAGATAATGTGGCCTCCTCTGAATGGAGTTGTCTGTTGTTTTAAGCTTCCCCTGCCTGTTGCTATTCCAATCTTGATAGAGATTTAGAAATGCACTGCTGTCTACTCAACAGATCCAACAATCCCAGTTGGACCTCAATTAACTGGCTTGGCAGTGGGATATTGAAAGAAGGGGGTGGGGAATACCCAAAAATATAATATGGTGATACGTCCATCATCTTTCTTTGATTTTCTTTGAATAACTTAATTTTTTATTCTAAGCTCAGCCACTGGTCAGTGGAGGCATAGCCTGGGTTTGGAAAACTCTGAGATTCTGGGAGGAAAATGAGAAGTTAAGAAATAACATGAAGTGAAGAGAGGATGACCCAATGGTAGCCTTTGGTAGAAGCAGTTTTCTATTTCTCTGATTAGATAATCTAAGCTTTGAATATTGGTTTCAAAAAGGTGCCCTTTTAGTTTGCACAGTCTAACTGAAAAGAAAAATACAAGCATTGAGTGTTTAAAGTAAAACACTGTGGCTTTGTGAACAATCCTCCTCCTGGGGTCTGGTATCAGGTCTACACTGACAGGCTGTAACCACGAGATAAGCAATTTAACCATTTCATAGCTCTGTTTCATTATCTGTAAAATGTAGATTATGACCTGCATCCCAAGATAGAATTTGATTTAAAATATAATCAACATAGAATTGTTAGTGAGATATGACATCTTTTTTTTTTTACCAATAGTCAAAATTCAACATGTATTATATACTTAGAGCACATCTCAATTGGAACCAGCTGCATTTCACATGCTAAGTAGCCACATGTAGGTAGTGGCTACCACAGTGGACATAACAACCTGTTGTCAGTTTAGAAATTGTTATGAGTGGTCCATGTTAGGAAGCGAGGTCAAATTCCAAATGGTTTAATGAGGGTTTAATACACAGCATATGTAAAGAACTCCTACAACCCAATAAAAGAAGACAAACAACCAGATTTTTAAAAAGGGCAAAAGACTTGAATAGACATTTCTCCAAAGAAAATATATAAATAGCCAATAAGCACATGAAAAGAAGCTCAACAACATCAGTCATTAGAGAAATGCAAATAAAAACCACAATGAGATATCACTTCACACCCACTGGAATGTCTGTTATCTTTTAAATGGAAAATAAGTGTTGGTGAGGATGCGGAGAAGCAATAGGAACCCTCATGCCTTGTTGGTGGCGATATAAAATGGTGCATCCTGTGTGGAAAACAGTTTGAAGGGTCCTCAGAAAGTTATATATAGGATTACCATATGACCCGGCAATCCCACTTCTAGGTATATCCCAAAAGAATTGAAAGCAGGGCCTCAAGTCAATATTTGTACACCAGTGTTCATAGCAGCATTATTCATATTAGCCAAGAGGTGGGAAAAAAATAATTGCCCATCAATTGATAAATGGATAAACAAAATGTGATATATACACAAAATGGAATAATATTCAGCTGTGAAAAGGAATGAAGTTCTGATGCATGCAACAACATGAATGAATCTTGAAGACATGTTGAGTGCAATAAGCCAGACACAAAAGGACATATTGTATGATCTCATTTATATGATATAAATCAGACAGTAAATACATTAGCAGGGGTGGGGGAAGGGAAAAGGGAAGTGGGGCAGGGGTGGGGAGAGGGGGATTATTGCTCAATGACTACAGAGTTTCTGTTTGGGGTGATGGAAAAGTTCTGTTAAAGGGTGGTGGTGATGGTGGCACAACATTAATACCACTGAATTGTATATTTGAAAGTGGTTAAAATGGGAAATTTTATGTTGTGTGTGTGCTACTATGATACAAATTAAAAAGACAAAACAAAAACATAGACTTTTACAACACAAAGAGTGAACCCTAATGTAACAATGGAATTCAGTTAATAACACACTTCTAATAATATTGGTTCATTGATTGTAACAAATGTACCACACTAATGCAAAATTTAAATAATAGGGAAAATGATGTGTTTGAAGGATTGTGGGAAGATGGCAACGGACTAACAGGCAGAGCTGAATGCTCTCACAAAAACAATGGAGAAAGAACCACAAGCTGTCCGAGGGACCTGCTTTGGGTGTCAGCAGACCAGGACAGTGTGACACAACTCCCAGGAGGGTGACGGACAGAGAGACAAAGAAGCTGAAAAGACAACCATGAGTTATCAAGCCCCCATAGCAGCTGGGAAGGGCTCCCCTCCCCCACCCTTAAGATATTAAGCTGGGGTAAAACCCCTGGCTTGCTACAGCCAGCTGAGAGAGGAACAAATATCTTCCTTCCTGTCAGCTGTTTCAAGGGAAAAGGGAGGGGAGTTCGTGATGCTTTTCTTCAGTGAATTCGGCCAGAAGAGCCCACTTTGAATCTCGGATCTGGAGATTCAATACAGAAACAGGAAAGGTGAGACAGAAACACCTCTATGGAAAGGTGCACTAACTAGCGCCATCTGCTGGCCAGTCTGGAAATTGCATGGACAAAAACTTCACGCTTTCTGTATTAAACCTCTGCGAGAAAATCTGCACACCACTAGTGAGTCTCTGGCCTAATTTTGAAAACTTAAGCTGGGCAATTTTAAAGACTGAGAATAAGTTGAACCAAATATCAATGAAAAGCTGTGTAAAAAAAAAAAAAAAGGCAAGAGAGAAATTAACCATCAGAGTAAATTCACCAACATATTCAGATGCCTAGACATCAGCAAAAAAAATTACAAGCTATACTAGGAAACAGGAAGAGATGGCCCAGCCAAAAGAACAAACCAAATAGCCTGAAGAGATACCGGATTTAAGACAATTAATCAGTGATAATCACACAACTCTTCTAAATCATTTGAAAGAATTTATAGAAAATATGACTAAAGAAATAAAGAATGTTAAGAAGACACTGGGAGAGCATAAAGAACAATTTAAAAGCCTGCAAAGAAAAGTAACAGACCTTATGGGAATGAAAGACACTATGGATGAAATTAAAAATACATTAGAGGCACATAAGAGCATATTTGAGTTGCTTGAAGGCAGAATTAGTGACTTCGAAGGCAGAACATCTGAACTGGAAAAGACAGGAGAACGGAAAGAGAAGAGAATGGAAAAAATGGAGCAGTTTCAGGGAATTGAATGACAATGCAAAACACACAAACATTCGCATTACTGGTGTCCCAGAAGAAGAGAGTGGAAAAGGGGCAGAAAGAATATTTGAGGAAATAACGACTGAAAACTTCCTAACCCTTATGAAGGACACAAATATCAATATCCAAGAAGGACAATGCACTCCAAACAGAATAAATCCGAATAGACCTACCCCAAGACAGCTACTATTTAGAATGACAAATATCAGAGATAAAGAGAGGATTCTGAAAGCAGCAAGAGAAAAGCAAAGCACCACATACAAGGGAAACTTGATAAGATTAAGTGCTGACCTCTCATCAGAAACCAAGGAGGAGAGAATAAAGTGATATGATGTATTTAAGGTACTGAAAGAGAAAAACTGCCAGCCAAAAATTCTGTTTCCAGCAAAGCTGACCTTCAAAAATGAGGGTGAGTTCAAAGTCTTCACAGACAAAAACTGATAGAATGTGTTACCAAAAGACCAGATTTGCAAGAGATATTAAAGGGGGTACTGCAGCCTGAAAGGAAAAAACAAGGACAAGAGATTTAGAGAAGAGTTTAGAAATGAAGATTATTAGGAAAGGTAAACTAAAGGATAAGAAGACAGACAGTAGAATGGTATGACAAGAGACAACCAAAGGACAAAATGGATGAAGTAAGTAATGCCTTTACAGTAATAACACTGAATGTTAATGGATTGAACTCCCCAATCAAAAGACATAGACTGATAGAAAGGATAAAAAAATATAAGCCAGTCTATATGTTGTCTACAAGAGACCCATCTCAGACATAAGGACACAACCAGGTTAAAAGTGAAAGATTGGAAAAAGGTATTCCATGCAAAGAATAACTGAAAAAGAGCTGGAGTAGACCAGATAAATGTAAAATAACAATATTATAGTATATGAACAATAATTACCCAGTGCAACTAGCAAATTGTTCCTGTGATCAGTATTCTGTAAGTTTCTTCATACAAAATAAACACTTGCTTTTAATTGAGGAGGACTGGAGAAGAGATATATTTTTGGATACTTCATTTTTCTTTAACTTTTTCTTATGCACACTCGTTAATTAAAATAACCCATCTGGATCAATCATGATTTAGTATGACTACTGTTGAAAAAGATTTTGAGTTTTTCTGCCTCATAAAATTATAAGTTGGCATATTGTTATTAACTGTAATTCATTCCAATAAAATGTGAAGAACTCCCAAATAGGAATTTGATTATCCAGAAAGAATTATGGCCTAAATGGAAATTAAATAACTAAACCAATAATTTATTTCATTCTTAGAGATTATTATGTCCAATAGTTAGAGCTGTAATATAAAATTTAGAATTATGTTATAATTAATTTCTATTATATTAGAATTACTATTTACATTTATAAATGTTTGTTGCTATACTATGTAATCTATTTCTTATAATTGGTTATATTAAATCTAACCTGCCTTACAAAAAAAAAACAAGATGTGTTTGAGTGTATGTATATGAGGAAAGAGTATATGGAAACACTGCACTTTCTGTGTAATTTTTCTGTAAACTCACAACTACTCTAAAAAATAAAGTCTAATTTTTAAAAATTCCAAATGGTCACAAAAATTGTGATGGACAATGTAGTAGGCAGCTTCCAAGATGGCCCTCAGTGACTTTTGCTCTCTGCTATTCATGCCTTCTTTTAGTCTCCAGGCACTTTAACTCTGGATGCTCTTTGTACTCAAAAGGATATTGTCAAAACAATGGTGTGTGACATCCAAGACTAGGCCATAGAAAAAAAGAAGATGGCTTCCAGCTCTGAGGTCACTTGCTCTGAGGAAAGTCAGCTGCCTTGTTATGAGGACACTCAAGCAGCCCTGTGGGGAGGTTGACATGGCAAGGAACTAAGGCCTTTGGCCAACAGCCAGCACTCTCCTCCAACCATGTGAGAAAGCCACTTTCCTTATGCTGTGAGGAGCGTGAGGGTGGAGGAAATTGAGCTCCATGCTGATCCCTCTGGCATCATTCTCCAGAAAGAGCCTGCTGCTGCTTTCCCAGGTTAACTCCTCTTGGAGGAGAAGAGCTTCTCAGGGGCACACTTAGTGTTTCCAGCGGGGGGCGGCGGGGAATGGGAAACTCAGCCCTGGCCCTTTCTAGCCCAGCTGCCCTTCTTCTCTACAGGCCTGGCTCGTATAAACAGGCGTGGTTTGGGCGCTGGTGGGAAAGACATTCCACTGATGGGGAAAGCCCGACAGATGCTGGCTGAGTGCAGGCAGGGCCCCTGTCCCTCACTTTTGTGTTGTTTTGTGTTTGGGGAGGGGTCTGGTTCTCAGCTTCCCAGTTCTAAAAACAGGACTTTTTCAGTGTATTCACAGTTGGCTAATCTCTCAGTGACATTGTAGAATTAGTAAATTCCACAAGTTTACTGTGCAAGCCAGACTGTCAGTTTATTACTTTATGGTGGGGGTGGGGTGGGGGTGAGGCGAGGAGGAAGGAGTAACATTAGCCTCTGTAACAGATCAATCTAGAAGCTTACTATGATTAGCGTTGTCTCTCCCCCACAGATATTCCTGCTCAGGTGGTTCCCTCCATCAGTGATTCAGGAATCCAGGCTTTTTCCAGCTTGTGGATCCCCTAGCGCCAACATATGGCTTCCAAGGTACCCTAGGAATTGTCTCCATACCAACCAGTCAGAAAGGTGAAAGAGCAGGAAAGTTTGTGCACAGGAAGTTTGGGGGTGGTGTTAGTTTCCGTGGGCTGCAGTAACAAATTACCACAACCTGGGTTCTTTAAAACAACAGAACTTTATCCTCTCACAGCTCTGGAGGCCAGAAGTCCAAAATCAAGGTCTTGGTAGGGGTTGGTTTCTTGGGGAGCCTCTGAGGGAGAATCTGTCCCTTGCCTCTCTCCAAGTTCCTGGTGGCTGCGGGCAATCCCTGGCGTTCCTTGGCTTGTAGACACATGGCTCCAGTCTCCACCTGTCTCCACTTGGCCTTTTCCCAGTTTGGGAACCGAGGTTTTGTTGTGGGGATGGTGGCTAAATCCAAATGGGATGCAAGTGGAAACAAATTGCTCCAATGTGAGCCCCAAGGCACTTTTCAAACCGGCAGAATGATGAGTCCCCAACTAGGAATCCTTGCTGTGAACAAGAAAAGGCCAAGCTTTCAGGATACAAAGTTCAAAAAGACAGAAAAATTGTGATAAGTTAAGGTATTTATTAAAAAAAAAAAAAAAAGCTAAAAGCAAAAACTGGAGCAAAACTCAACAGTAGCATAAAAATATACAGCCAAGGGCTATTGGCATTGAAGAGGAGGAAAGAAACAAACACTTGTTGAGCGCCACCAACCTGCCAGGCACTGGGCTTAGTGTTTTGGGTGTATTTATCTTCTTTGAGCCAATTAATCACTCCTAAGGAGGCCCCAGTGTGAATCAGGCCCGTGGCCTGATGGATTTGGGATACTAAGTCATTCCCCAACTAAAAACCCTGTTGACAGGCGCGGATGTGGCTCAAATGGTTGGGCGTCCGTCTCCCATATGGAGGAACCTGGGTTTGATCCCCAGGACCTCCCAGTAAAAATAAAGTAAAATATAGAAGGTGCGCGGGCTGCCAGGCCCCACAAGCAGGTGCGCCGCCAAGCCCCGCTGAGCCGCGCAGCAAGATGATGACGTAACAGGAGAGTGACACAAGGGAGAACCAAGACGAGATGCACTGAAAAACCAGGAACTGAGGTGGTGCAGGTGGTAGGACGCCTCTCTCCCACATCGGAGGTTCCCAGGATGGAAACCTTATGAAGACAGAAGGAGAAGGATGAGAAGAGAGGGCAGGAAACAGACTCAGTGAATGGACACAAAAACAGGATAAACGGGATGGGGGGGTGGTAAAAATGGATAAAAGTAAATAAATAAATAAATCTTAAAAAAAAAACCAAAAACCTGTTGATACAAATTTCCTTTCTAAGGGCCCCCAAATTCTTATTAAAATATTATTCATTTTCATCAGACCACAAAAATCAGTACATGAAAATGCCTGTTGCTCTCCTCATGTCAATCAGAGGTGCATATTTAAAATGCAGTTTCCTAGGAGCACTGAATCCACTGAACGCTCCAGGGGTGAGTCCAGGGATCCACTGAGGACCTGCTTTGTAAATATGCTCCCAGGTGAGTATCAAGCACGGTCAAGTCTGAGAACCATGTGGCCAGCTGCCTTCTTCCAGGTCTGGTGGGTGCAGCCCTGAGCAAAGGTGATGGCTCAGTTGACCTTGGTCCTAGCCCTGGCTCTGTCTCTCCACCAGCATGGGACCTTGAATACTTGCTCCACCTCTCTGTGCTGTCAGATGGAGTAACAATACCCTTGGACTTCTGGGCAAGGCGGTTGGGATGATAAAATGAGATCACTGAGATAACAGAAATGAAGGCACACTGAAAATTAATTACACTCTGAAAATATGAGTTAGTGTGACCACATCAGATTTGCTTGGAGGGTTTAGAACTCAATGTTCTGGTGGATAGGCAGTTGGGGGAACTGGGTAAGATTTTGGGGGAGAAGGTAGGGAAGTCCTGCTGGTCAGGAAACCAGGGAATGGGAAGGGAGGAGGCCAGAGGCTATACTGCTTTAACAGAAGGATGGATGGAGGCATGTGTAGTATAATTGGGGTTAAATTGCCAAAAGTTTTCATGGCCTGTCTGGGACCTGACCCCTGGCACCACCCTCCTGGCATGGAGTGTGTAGCTGTCTGCAGGAGTCTGAGGTTGGTTCCTATCCTAGTCAAATCCCAATCCTAAGAGCTGAACTTGGGTGGTCTGGCAGTTTGTGGGAGAGAAGCATCTGACTGCAGTGGCCTTGCTGGGCTTTGGGCGGCTCAGCTTTGGCTGAGCCATGATGCGGGGCACAGGGCACAGGGCAACCAAAGGGGCAGACGGTGGGCTGCCAGGCCCTGGCTTGGGCAGGTCCGAGCTCTCCAGGAGACCGTCCTCTGTGAGCTAACCTCCCACCCCATTCATCCATTTGTTAGATAATTACCCATCAGACCATCATATTTATCAGTTATAGACCTCGTGGCAGGCTTTAGGAAGACAACAGTGGACATCACACCATTCCTGTTTTCAAATTTTTTCCAATATAGTGGTTCTTACCCTTTAGTTTATATCTAAATCCCTGGTGAACTTAAAATGCTGACCCCTTGTCCCAGAGATTCAGATACAGCAGGGCTGGGATGGGGAGGAGAAAACTGCCTGTTAACAAGCACCTCAGGTGATTATGATAGTGGGGGTGAAGGTGGGGGTAGGGGTGGGGGTGGGGGTGAGGGTGGGGGTAGGGGTGGGGGTGAGGGTGGGGACTGGTCTTCCAACCAGGCTTGGAGAGAACTCTGCAGTTAAACCCTTTTGGGAAGAAGGTGGTGACATGCAGCCTTGGGAATGTTGCCTGTTTCCTGCTGACCAGCTGGTGAGCCAGCTTTCAAGGGGGAAGGAAAGGGTGAACAAGGGCTGGGGTCTTGTTGGCAGTTGGGTCAGGTAGCCCATATTCTCCAGCCTCCTCTGCCAGCCAGGTCTCCCTCTTCCTTGGGTGCACTGATTTTCAGCATCCTGTGAGGTGAGGTGTCTTGCCTGGCTCACTTGGGCTGGATTCTCCTGGTGGATTTTTTTTTTTCCCTCAACTTCTTGTTGTTTAATTATTTTCCCTTCTGGTTTTATGGAAAACTGTGAGTCGGGGTAACTTTGTGATTCCCACCTATTCTAGAATCTTAAGCATATCTTTTCCCAGACTCAGAAAGCTACTGTGATTAACCCTACTCACCCTCAAAATCATTTTAATTCAGAATTGGATTAAATGTGCACGATGAAATCAGGGCTCTATTCCACCCTACAGCACCCCCCATTTAAAAATCCCATATCAAAACTAGAACAATTCCTTAAACAGCAAATTACCAGGGTGGTTTTTGTTTGTTTGTTTGTTTGTTTTGTTTTGGAATTTAGTCTGAAGGAAAATAGATTAGATTAGGTTCTTGAGTCTTGTGTCCAGAACAAATTTGAATAAGCTTTTTACTGTGTCTGGGGTAAGGGTCTCCAAGGATCTCAATTACAATTATTTTAAAGAGATTTTCTAATACATTTTTAAAATGGGCAGTCTCTAAAAAGTTTTTAGGAAAGAGGAAAAAGAATTGAAAGAAAAGTGAAGTTCCCGTGTTCTAGAAAGCTTTAGTTTTTTTTGTGTGTGTCCTTGGAAAAATGGCTCTGGCATTGATCGCAATGGCTTGGAAATGACTAGAAAACAAAACAGAATGGTTCATTGCCTGGGCCTGCCCTCACACCTCCCTGGGGTGTTGCCTTGTCTGCACAAAGATGGCTTAGCACTACATCCACAGCCCTTTGGGAAGTAGGAGAGAGAAAAGGGGAGTGGCAGTGCCTTGCCTTTTAAGGACATGCTCTGAAAATTGCACATTATGTATTCACACCTGTTGACCACAAGGGATTCTGAAAATTAGTTGGGAGACCATGTGTCCAGCTAAACTATCGCTATAGAAGAGGAGGAGAACTTATGTTGGGGGAATAATCCACCATCTCTACCACACCTCTCACTGCTTTCCTGCCTCCAGCCCCTCTCATCCAGTGTCCAATCTGGGTACCCAAGGTAAACAGGGTCCTTTGAGTTGCTCATGATCTGGCGATGGAATCTTTACCATCTCTGCTCTCCTCACAGCACTCGGTCAATTCCACTCAAATGCCTTGTGCCACATTTTGCTGTGTAAGATCAATATTTTTATACTGGCTTTATCTCCTCTAGAGCATAAGTCTGATGTCCTAGGATGATTATAAGCTACAAGTTATCAATGTCAGTAACATTGTATAATTGAAAAAATAAACCTGGGAATTTGGGCAGCTTGGGAAGTGTCTTTCTCCTATGGTCAGCCCAAGCCAACTTCCTGTCAGAGTAAGGTTGAGGTTTATATGTCCATATTTCAGCTAGAAGCCAAGGACCTGGAGAAATTGGGATTATTATGGAGGAGAAGAGAATCCAGGGAAATGAGAATTCACTTCAGGTACTTCGACTTAGCCTGGATGACAGACTGCAACTTCCATTCACAGAAAACAGAAAAAGAAGACATGAGTTTAAGTCACTGTAGGAAAATTTATATATATACACATATACATATACACACACTTACATATCTAAAAAAATTTTTTAAGATTTATTTACTTCCTTTTTCCTCCTCTCACCCAGATGGTTCTCGTCTGTCTGCTCATTGTTTGCTCACCTTCTCCAGCAGGTGCCGGAAACTGAATCTGGGACCTCCCACACGACAGGGGAGTACCCAACGGCCTGAGCCACATCTGCTCCCCATGGGTTGTGGTGTCTGCTGGCTTGTGGCATCTGCTCATTGTGGCGGGGGCGGCATCTAGCTTGTTGCAGCGGGGCAGCATCTGCTCATCCTTTTTTAGGAGGCACCAGGACCTGAACTGGGACTTCCTATGTGGTAGGCGGGTGCCCAACTTGTTGAGCCACATCTGCTTCCCTATAAATTATTTTTAATGGTGTACATTTTTTTTTTCTTTAACTTCTAGAGGAATCAGTGATTATCAAAGACCTAGGGTTTCTGTTTGCAGGAAGAACAGAAAGCAGTAATCCTGCCTTGGAAAGTTACAGTCCTGAGAGAGGGGGCAGGACACAGAAGCTTCTTGGTGTCCTGGGGCCTGGTTGCCTGTGGCTGCTGTGTTCCACAGCTCAACCCACCCCCTCCTTCCGGCAGAGCACTGAGCTGGAACAGTCCTCCCCTGCTCTTCCACCCACCTCGGTGTCACAGGAAAGACCCATCTTTTAAATCCAAAGTAGTAGGCGTGAAGGGCATTTATTTTAAAGTATTTTAAAGAAACATCAGCACCATATCTTGACTCCTTGCTGACCTTTCTTGTTTCCAATGAGTTTTGTGAACTTTAATAAACTGTTGCTACAGCTTTGACATCCAGAGCAGGATGGGCCCAGCAATTTTTAGAAGGAGAACCTCTGACCCTGGTCTAGCTCAGAAAGGGTGTCTGACAGCCCTCAGCTGGCTGGGCTGGTGGTAATCAATGCTTCTGTTACCTTCCTGTCCCCTAATGCTCTGTTTGGGATTCTTCTTAGAAGCCTAGGACCCAGCTCACTCTGTCAGAAGCTTCTGGGTGTCTGGGGCACACTCCTGCTCCCAATGGGCCGGGCTGGGTTGATAAGTTCTGTTCATCTTGAGCCCTCACTATTCCCAATCTTCCCTGTTCCTGGAATCTGAAGTATGTGGAAATTAGGGATTTCCTCTAATTATTTGAAATAATCATTATAGAAGGCAAATGTATTAGTTTCCTATTGCTGCCATAATAAAGCACCACAAAATGGATGGCTTAAAACAACAGACATTTGTTCTTTCATGGTTCTGGAAGCTAGAAGTCCGGAATTAAGGCCTCAGCAGGGCCATGCTCCCTCTGAAGGCTCTGGGCTTCTAGTTTCTGGCGGCTGCTGACAATCCTTAGTGTTCCTTAGTTTGTTAGATGCCTCATGCCAATGTCTGCTGCCATCTTCACATGGTCTCCTCCCCTGTGTCTCTGTGTCTTTGTGTCCAAATTTCCTTCTTCTTATAAGGACACCAGTCACATTGGATGTAGGGTCCACCCTAATCCCATATGGCCTCTTCTTAACTCAATTACATCTGCAAAGACCCTATTTCCAAATAAGATCACAGTCACAGATTCCAGGTAGACATGAATTTGGGGGTGTGGTGGGGGAGACTATTGATGAAAGCTAATATGCCATG
>JAQZBX010088786.1:0-12708 GCA_029593785.1 Cabassous unicinctus
TTTTTTTTTTTTTGCATTATTCCCAGGAACTGGTTTATTATCTTCTTTCTCAAGTAATATTTTAGCAAGACATATTTTACCAAATATCCATTCATGAGGGAATTGTCATCTCAAAATCTGGCATGCAGTAGGGCTTTTTTTGTGGATTCAGAACTCTTGCTGGAGACAATTCTGACAGAGATTCAGAGAAAGGGAAAGCATCTACAACACTGAAAGTAATATGCAAAATACTGCAAACTTCCAGTGGAGAAGTTGGGGACAGGCTGATTCTGAAAGAGTCATATCATAGCCAGAGATAAAAGGGAGAATGGTGCCTCTTTGTATATACTTTTATTAAAAATTTTAATGTTTAATTTTTCCTGCCCTACTTGCATAGATGGGGAAAAAAAGGTTGAAAAAATTAAAAGTACAGGTAGTACAACTTCCTACATTAATTTTAATTACTATTTATTAAAAAAAAACCACCAAAATTTATAATAATTTTTGTTTTCTGGCTTTACTAAAGGCAAACAGTATATATTTTTGAACATGTTTTAATTTATCTTGTTTTCAAATAAGAAAATTGTCACTTTGTAAAATTTCTCATGATCCAGTGAGGATCTTAATTTATTTTTAATGATTTTAAATTATTTTTAAGCTCAGGTTACTGAAATCTCTTCTGTTTTCAGAAGACTATTATTGCTTAAAATATAATAGATGGAGTGATAGAGGTGATACTTGCACAGCATGAGGATGTACTAAATGTCACTGTAAAATGGTTAATTTTATGCTAAGTGAATTTTACCTCAACAAGATATGCATGCCACTTCTAAATTAGGATAAATTTGTACTAAGTAAAATTTGTGAATTAAAAGAAATCAGGTTTTTTTTAAGATGGAGGCATTATGGAGATTTTTCAGGACCCACTTATACATACTGCATCTGACATTTTTCCAGGACTTAAATTATCATTAAATTGATAATTTAATGATTATCTGTGTCAGAGGCTCTTTTTCAGGAACATAATTTAAGCCAGATGTATTCCTTGAAAGTAAATTTCTCCTGTTGAAAATTCAAAATCTGAAAGCACTCAGTATAATTTTGCGTATATCCATGAAAAGGTGAAATTATTGTGTCTATAATTTCATTTTTGTATGCCTGTTTCCTATAATAATTATTTTCATCTGGTGATGAACCATTTTCAAATTCTTTACTTTTCTCTTTCTCTACTTTCAAATTTGAAAATATACTCCTATGTCTCATTAAACTTTACATTAATCAAGTATACTGCAAATGGATAGGCCTTCTATTAACCATGTACCTTTATATATTGTCAAGATTTTTTGTTGAGTTTTATAACTAATTTCTCTTGAGTTCATATATCATCTCACACTAGTAAGTTGTTTCAATAATTGCAATATATTTGCATGAAGAAATTTTTTTTATTTTAGCACAGTATATTTCTCCATCTTATACAATATATACATTAAATATACCTGATATTATATCTATATATTCAGTAAATGTTAATTTGTGTATGAAGTGCCCTGATTACAGTTGCTCCTTTATTGCTTGGCACATAAAGGTAAATACTGGCATTTTATAACCCCCAGCCCTTCTCTGACTTGCAAATCTCACCATGATCAAGTCATGTACCCAAGGGCATTAAGGTCTCCCAAATGAGTCTCCCAAAATATTCTGAAGTAGCAGACCCCAGGCTTGGCAAATGGAGTTACATATTACATGTCCTTCTCCATGGCTTTCAACCCGGGCAAAGGGAAATCAACCTTCAGAACATGCAGCAGAGGAAGGAGTTCCTGTGAAAAACTAATACACATATTTCACTTTTTTCAAAAAAACCAAATCGTTCAGGCACCAAAAATATAGTGCTATTAATATAATATTCACACATTTCCTCCTTAATAACATTCAGACTCTTAAAAGGTTGATTATATTCACAACTTTGTTTGTACTGCATTTGTGTAGATTGGCCTTTGAATGTTTTATTGACATGGTAGTGACATAAGTTTTTTAAAAAGTGATTTATTTAGTAATAAAATCAAATATATAAAACATGCAAAGTGGTACAATCCCTTCACTAAGATTTCCCAGTTATAACTTTACCATATCTGTCCTCTACACAAACAATTCACTATATTTACTCCAGTGTATTGATCACCAAAAGAAGGACACTTTCCTAGAAAACCCCAAACCAGAAAATCAACTTTGCTTCAATGCCGTAATAACATCCACAGACCCCTTCAACTTTTTAAAAAAATAATCAATTTTTTTATTCTAGTAACAAACACATGGTATAATTTCCCTCCATTTTTAAGTGTATTCTTCAGTGGCATTAACTACATTTGCAATGTTGCTGCCTTTGTCAACACCCATAAGGAAGACCTTTTATGACCCCAAACAAATTCATTTAAGCCCAAAGTCACTATTTCCTTCTCCCCACTGTCCCTGGTAACCTCTAATCTATTTTCTGTCTCTATGAATTTGCTTACATAAGATATTTCACATAAGTGGAACCATAAAATGTTTATTTGTCTGTGCTTATTTTAATGAACATATTTATTTCAAGGTCCATCCATGTTATAGCATGTATCAGAATTTCATTCATTTTTATGGCTGAAGGTATATACTACATGTTGTCCATCCATTCATCTCTTGATGGTCACTTGGGTTGCTTCTACCTTTCAGCTATTGTGAATAATGCTGCTATATACATTGTGTACAAGAATATGTTTGAGTCCCTGTTTTTGATTCACTTGATTATATACCTAGGAGAGGAATTGCCTGTTTTGTGCTTTTTGAGAAACTGCTAAATGATATTCCACCCCTGCTGCATCATTTTACATTCCTACCCACAATATGTAATTGTTCCAATTTCTCCACTTCTTCAGTGACATTTGTTATTTTCAAATTTTAAAATAATAGACATCATAGTGGTTGAGAAGTGATATCTCACGGTAGTTTTAATTTGCATTGCTCTGATGACTAATGATGTTGAATATCTTTTAATGTCCTTATGGGCCATTTGTATACCTTCTTTGGAGAAATGTAGATTCATGTCTTTTGCCCATTAAAAAAAATTGTTATTGGTTAGTTGTAGCCATCCCTACATATATTGGCTTTACAACTAGTTTTCCCATTCTGTAGATTGTCTTTTCACTTTCTTGATACTGTTCTTTGTTGCATAAATATGTAATTTTGATGAATTCCAGTTATGTACACAAATTAATCTTATGAATTTTATTTTAAATTATCTCTTCAAAACTAAACTTAAATACTACAGTACAGATGATTATTTTATTTGCCATTATAATTCCCTCACTAGCACAGCCCTGGTTCAAAGTGATCATGACTTTCCTCAACAATGCTGTATAATTGCCAGATTAGAAAGACAAAGGGTAGCATAAAAATATGACTAGAAAAAATTATAATACATGATTACCTAAAAAACTTCCACAAAAATAGGCACTAATTTTTTTTTCAGAACAGGACACTTTTTAAAGAGTAAATATTATACAGAAGGCATGCTATGTTTTTAAATGTTACTTAAGGCATCAATAATCTCTTGGATACAATTGTTCATAGGATTCTCCTATAACGCACCTTATTTCTGTAAGTTTGGTAGTAATGTCATCACTTTCAATACTCATTTTTGTTTAACTTATCCATTTTGTTTTCAATTTTGTTGATTTTTTAACAAAACAACTTTTTTTTTTAGATACCTGAGATTGAACACCAGTCCTCATATGTGGGAAGCTAGTATTAAACCACTGAGCCACTGAGCCACATCAGTTTCCCTGAAATGGTCTTTTCATTTACTTGTGTTTTTAGGAGGCACCAGGGACTAAACCCAGGGAAGAGGGTGTTCAACTGCTTGAGCTACATATGCTCCTTCAAAGAACCAACTTTTAGTTGTGTTGATTATATTGCTTTTATATTCTTTAATTCATTTCTGTTTTCATTTTTATTTTCTTCCTTCTACCAGCTTTGGGTTAATTTTGTTATTTTGTATTTCCTTAAGATGTAAAATTATGTTCTTAATTTCAGAGAGTTATTCCTTTTTAATGAGTTAATGACTATAGACTTCTCTATTAGCAATGTTTTCAGTGCATCCTGTAAGTTTTTACATTTATGTTTTCATTTCTGTTTATCTCAAAGTATTTTCTTTTTTGAGTTTTTAAAGGGAATTTTTAAAAAAATTTAAAAGATACTTGCATGAATGTTACATAAAGCTGCAGTGGATTTCCATATGCTCCACTCCCTACCCCTTCCATGCTTTCCCACATTTCATCTCTGACATGTGGTTGTTTAAGAGTGTGCTGTTCAATTTCCACATATTTGTGAACTTTCCAATTTCCCTTCTGTTATTGATTCCTGATTTCACTCCACTTTGGTCAATTAAAATATGATTTCAGTGTTTCTATATATGCTGTGGAGATAACATATATTCTTTCCTGGGAATGTTCTATGTGGAATTGAGAAGAATGTATATTCTCCTGGAACTAGTAGGTTTATAGTATCGTCCAAGTCCCCTATTTCCTTATTGATCATATATCTAGTTCTATGCATTGACAAAAGCAGGAAATTAAACTTTCCAAATATTACAGTAGGACTGTCTATTTCTCTCTTCAAATCTCAATTTTTTTTGTCCATATAACTAATCTAATCTATGTTATTTCTTTCCTAATCTTTGATATGGGTATAGTTTGCTCTTATTTTCTCATTTTCCATTTATGAGGTTAGGTCCCTGGTTTGAAATTTGTCTTCTTTTATAATGTAAGCATATAGGGCTCTACATTTCCCTCTTGGAACTGCCTTCAGTGCACCCCATAACTTTTGAAATTTTGTGTTCTCATTTTCATTTGTCCCAAGATATTAACTGATTTCCCTTGCAATTTCTTCTTTGACCCACTGATTTAAATTCCACATATTTGTGTGTTTTCCAGTTCCCTGCCAGTTATTGATGAATGTACTATCAGAAATTAGAGGAAAGGTGATATTTGTTTTAAAGTTGCAGAGAATTTGACAAAATTGACTCCTGATTTAAGATGGAAGTTAGAATTTGAAAATGATGAGCTTGGACATTTAGCTGAGGAGATTTCTAAACTAAATGTGGATAGCACTGCCTGGCATATCCTTGCAATTTATAACAAAATGCAAAAGGAAAGTGATAAGCTAAGAACTAATCTCCTGGACACAAAGAAATCAGAAATTGATGGTTCCTGAAATTCTGAGCTCCTGGGAAATGAGTCCCCAGAGAATAATGCCCCATGTGAGGAATTAACTGAACATCAAACTAGGCAGCTATTACCTTGCAAATCAGGACTGTAAATGCAGCTATCCAGAAAGTTATTTTGTTGGATGGTTGGGACCCCTGTGAACTGCATGTGAAACCAACAAGCTTTTTGCAAGATCAGTATGAACAAAACCAGTCCACCTATAATAAAAGTGATAGAAAAGTGAGCGATTGAAAGTAAAACTTCTTCAGATGCAAAACTGTAGAAGCTAAGGTCTAGTCTTATGAGAACTTGGACCAAGAGAGGGACCCTAAAAATGTGTGGAGAAGGTGAGTTTGCCCTGGCATTTGAAGAATGCCAGCATTCTGCCCTGTTTTTCAGGAAGAATTTTGCAACCCCAGGTTTTATAGATGTGGAGCACATTCCCAGGAATTGCAGAGAGTTTAGTAGGGCATCCCATTGTTCTGAGGATGTTGAATACATGTGCCAGATATTGGAGAGATTGTGGCTGTCACCTCAGTGTTCTTGGGGCATGATTCCTAAAGCTCTGTCACTACCCAAATTCTTGATAAAGTGGAACTGAGAAGATGGGCATAAGACAAGCCCTTTGTGGGGTTGTGCCTCCATGAGGTCCCTAGGAGAAGAAAAAACCTTCATTATGTAGGTGACTCTCAGAATCTGAAATCTAATGGAGTATGTCCTACAGGTTTTTGAAATTGTTTGGGGCCCCTGACTCATTTTCCTTCCAAGTTCTCCCTTGTGACTGGCCTTCCTTTTTATATTGGATGCAGATAACTTGTTTTGTAAGTTCTACCAGTCTACAGCCATTGGGGAATTTTGCCCCAAGGCAGATTTCATGTCTAAAACAGATTTTTATGAGATGCTTTACTTAGCATTGCTACTGAAATTATTTAAGGCTTTTTGAAATATCGTGCTGTAATATTTTGCATATGGAAAAATATGTATTTTGGGGGTCTAGGGGTTGGAATGTGCTCGATTGAGTCTTTTGTGGACCTCAGAAAATTGTTTTTAAGCTAACCCATTCCTGTATGTGTAATCCTATTTTATTTAGGACCTTTTGGTTAGATTCATTTAAGGGTTTTTGATTAAATTGTTGGACCCAGGGAGGGTTTTAATCCTTTTATTTAAATCCTATAAACAAAGCACAGAGAAAAAGAACTGCAATTTTAACCTACCATATGAGAGGACTCCATGATTGTCTACAGCTGCAGAAAGATAGAGACACCCTGAGAGGCTGACAGAAAGGCCAGAGGCTGGAAACAATAGAGTAGCTAGAAGCTACCTTGCCTGTGACCATCCACCATTATTCCATGCCACATGGCAGGAGACCAGGATCTGCCAGCAGCCAGCTTTTGGTAAGACAGCATCTCTGATGATGCCTTGATTTGGATATTTTCACAGCCTTGGAACTGTAAAGTTTACCCTAATGAATTTCCACTATAAAAGACAACCCATTTCTGGTATTTTTGTATAGGCAGCTGTTAGCACACTATAACAAAACATTTCCCTTATATGAAGATCTTCATTTATTCACACTACTCAAAGCTACTCTGTCCTGTCTTTTCAACCTGCACATATCCCTTTAGATATTCTTGTTGGGCATGTCTCTTGTGACTAACCCTCCCACTTTCTTTTTATCTGTAAATATTTTAAACTCTCCCTCATTTTCATAGGACAGCTTTGCCAGATTTAGAATTTTTGGCTGACAGGTTTTCCCATTCAGTACTTTAAATTTGCCAATCCATGTGTTTTGATTGGGGAGTTTAATCCATTAATGCTTTTTATTGTAAAGGCTGTATTTACTTCAACAATTTTATCCTTTGGATTTTATATAACATATCTTATTTTGTCTATCTTTTAATCCTTTTAGTTACTCACACTAATAACTTAATTTCTAGACTTTTCTCTAAGCCTCTCTCTCCTCTTTTCCTTTCATCCTGCAAAACTCCCTTTAGTATTTTTAAGTGATTTCATTCAAGTTTATCATTCATACATGAACATCTATAAACAATATATGTATAGTAAAAATTGTAAACTTACCAAACAAACATACATATCACCATACAGGGCTCCCATACATACCCTATCTCCAGCATCTTGCACTGTTGTGAAACAGCTGTCACAAATTGTAAAAGAGCATTGTCAAAACATTGCTATTAACTATAGCCAATATCTTACATTTAGTGTATTTCTCCAAAACCACCCAGTAATTGACACTCTGTATTGGTATTATATACTTGTTATAGTTTAAGAGAGTGTGTTTTCACATTTGTTCAGTTAAACATAGTCCATGTTCCCCCACAGGATTCATTGTATAATATGCTTTGTAGAATCGATTCAAAGTGTACACTGAGTGACTCTCATATCCATCACATAGCTGTGCTGTCACCACCTCACTCAATTTTAAAATGTATTCATTTCTCCAAATGAAAAAATCCCATATCTCTTTATACCCCCTTATTTTTGTCCCTTTGAATTGATACATATTCTTTGCCATTGCTGTAAAAATATTACAATATTACTGTTAACTATAATGCACAAGTTATATTAGTTGTAATTTTCCCTTGTACCACCATAAACTTAACACTTTGTATAAGAACATTCTTATAATTATACTGTTATCCATAATCTTAATCCACCACCAAAATCACTATATTACACAATCCGTACATTATTTTCTAGCTTCCTTTCAATTGAAACATTACATCCACAGTGTGGCAGTTTGATATTATTTAAGAATTCCAAAAAAGATATTTTATTATGTTTGTAAACTGGTCTGTTCCTCTGGGCATGATACCCTTTAATTGTATAAGTTTCAGCTGAGATAACTTTGATTAAATTATGCTAAGATTAGGACTTTGATTCAACCACATCATTAGGGGATGCAGGGTTGAGTCCCCACCCATTGGTGGGGATAAAACAGACTTCCACATGGAAATAGATAAACAGAGAAACAGATATGTGAGGAAAGATAGAAGCCTCCACAAGACATGGCAGAGGCCCTGGGAAGAGAGTTGAGCCTGATAGTCTACAGCTGACCTTTTGAAGAGAGCAGAGCAACTGAACCCAGAGAGAAACTCACCCAGGGGAGAGAAATGAGTTTTATGCCAGCCTAAAGCTGAGTTCAGAAAAAGCTGGGACCATGGACCCTTACAAAGAAAGAAGGCTGAACCCTCACAGACATTGCTGACATCTTGATTCAACATGTGGCAAATGACTTTGGGTGAGGAAATACTTCTTATGGTAACTTGAGTTGGACTCTTTAGGGCCTTGTGACTATAAGTTTCTATCCTAAATAAATGCCTTTTGTAAAAGCCAACGGATTCCTTATACTTTGAATCTGCACCTCTTTTGGCTGACTAATACACACATTCTACCCCTTTTAGCCTCAATCACATTTATAAGTCAGTAGTGCTAGTTATACTCACTATAATGTGTTACCATCAACTCTATTCATTTACACACATTGACAATAAACCTTATTAAAAATTCTGCAAACATTAAGCATCAGCTCCCATTCTCAGCCCACATTCACTTTCCTAGTAATCTATACTCTAGAGCCTACCTCTGAGTTACTTCATCATTTTAGTTCATATTAGTGAGACTATAGAATATTTGTCCTTTTGTGTCTAACTTATTTCTCAGCATAATGTCCTCAAGGTTCATTCATGTTGTCATATGCATCCTGATTTCATTTATATTTATAGCTGAATAGTATTCCATTGTCTGTATATACCACATTTTGTTTATCCACTCTTTGGTTGCTGGGCACTTTGCTGCTTTCTATATTTTAGAAAATTGTGAAAAGTTCCACTATGAACATCAGTGTGCAAATGTCAGTTCATGGCCTTGCTTTCAGTTCTTCTGAATATATTGCTGGTAATGGTGTTGCTGGATCATATGGCAGTCCCATATTTACTTTCTTGAGGAACCAAAAAAAGTCTGCCATTCTACATTCCCATAAACAGTGAATTTGTGTTCTTATTTCTCCACATCTCCAGCATTTGTAGTTTTTCTGTTTTTGTAATGCCATTCTCTAAGGTGTGAAATGATATCTCATTGTAGTGTTGATCAGCATTTCCCTAATAGACAATGATACTGGACATTTTTTCATGTGTTTTTGGGCCATTTGTTTCCTCTTAGGACAAAAGTCTATTCATGTCTTTGGCCCTTTTTTATTCAGGTTGCTTGTGTCTTTACCATTGGGTTGTATGATCTCTTTACATAACATGGATATCAAACCCTTATTCTTGTGTGTAACATGAGTCTTTTGTTGACAGCATATAGATGACTGATATTTTCTTATCCACTCTGGCTGTCTGTGTCTTTTGATTGGGGAGTTCAAACCATTAATATTCAATTTTATTATTGTAAAGGCATTACTTACTTCATCTATCATATCTTTTGACTTTCTATTGACCTATTCACTATTATCTGCCTTTTTCCCCTTACTAGTAATCTTCATTTCTACACTATTCTCCAGGCCTCTCTCTCCTGTCTTTTCCTTTAAGGTTGCAGCACTCCATTTAGTTTGTAAATCTACTCTCTTGGTGAAATACTATTTTAGCTTTTATATGTGAAGACTTTACACTTACCTTCAGTTTGAAGGACAGTTTTTCCAGATAAAGAATTCTTGGCTGACAGTTTCTCTGTTTTAGAACCTTTAATATATCATATCACTGCCTTGTTGCCTCCATGGTTTCTTATGAGAAATTGGTACTTAGTCTTATTGAGTATACCTTTTATGTGATGAATTATTTTTCTCTTCCTTCCTTCAGAAATTTCTCTTTATCTCTGTCATTTGACATTCTGAATATTAGGTGTCTCAGAATGGATTTATTCAGTTTAGGGTGCATTGTCCTTCTTGGATATTGATAATTATGTCTTTCATAAGGGTTTGGGAATTTTCAGTCATTTTATCCTTAAATATTTTTTCTATCATTTTTTCATTCTGTTCTCCTTCTGGACATGTATAATGCATATGGTTTGCATGTTTTGCATTGTCATTCATCCCTGAGATCATGTTTGATTTTTTCCCTTCTCTTCTCTTTCTATTTCTCCTGTCTTTTCAAACTCAGATGTTCTATCCTCTCACTTATTCTGTACTCATTTTAAATCTGCTATTTTATGCTTCCAATGTATTTTTAATCTCTTCCCATTCCCATAAAATCTGTTACTTTTCTTCATACACTTTCAAATTACTTTTTGTTTTCAACCAGTGTCTTCTTAATATCCTTAATCTCTTTAGCTATCTCATTGAATTTATTAAGGAGAATTGTTTGGCTATCTGTGATTATTTGTCTCAAATCCTTTATTTCATCTGAAGGTTTAATGTGTTTCTTTGGCTGGGCCATATATTCCTGTTCCTTAGGTTGACTTTTAATTTCTTGCTTGTGTCTTGGTATCTGCTTTTTAATGTATTTATTTATTCTGAGCTCAATTTCTCTCTTTAGCCCATGGTTTTCTTATTGGTTGGCTTTTTGCTAAAGTATTACCTCTTCCTCCTCTGTGAATGTTAATCTGTTTTTTTAATTTTCCTCTATATATTTTAATACACTTTTTGTCTTCTCTCACTGCTATTTTCTGGAGAGCTAATATTGTACAAGAGTCACCCTGGAAACACTGCTCTGGTTTCCTAGTCAAAACAGTCTCAGGGCATGAATCTTCACCACAGATGGTTGGTCTCCTCTTCTTGTTCTTTCCTGGATGATGCATTGTGTTCTTCTGTCCTCTGCAGTCCCTGAAACAGTTGATCCAGACAGATCCTGGTTAATTATTAGTTGCTGTGTGGGATGAGCTTATTGTTAGAGCTTCCTACTCTCTTGCCATCTTGGATCTTCTCCTGGTAGGTTATTTTTTAAAGTCAACAAGAATGATATATCTAATTGTATTTTATTTCTTGCTTTGGTTAATAGGAACCTTAAAAATTTAGCCACAACTTAATTTGATGAAATTTTTACATGGTGCAACTATATCTCTACATTTTTAATTCTGTTCTGATGTTGATATTTTATTTTCATTCTGTTAGTTCTTTAGATTGCTTCTGTTACTACAAGTCACTCTAAGTCTTTGTAGCTTAGAATAGTGTCACAACCACCTAACTGGAACTTGTACATGAATTTCTCTTTTGCTACTTCCACAAAAGGAGTTTTTCCCAGGAATGATCTTTGGAACACCTGGAACTTGGCCGGGCTTTTAGGGCAACTTTCTTGAGGTTTCATCTGCATCCACAGGACCCAGGTCTGCCCTTTAGTATTTTTCATTGGGTTGGTCTCTTAAAAATTTCTCTCACTATCTGTCTATCTGTGAACATCTTAAACTCTCCCTCATTTTAAGGGCTGTTTTGCTGGATAAAATTCTTGCCTGACATTTTTTCTATTTAAGAGTACTGAAATATAAACTAAATATATTATGATTGTTTGCTTCATGATAAATACTAAATATGCATATGATTGTGAACTTCATGTTGTTACTCAAATTCCTGAGGCACTGCTCTTTTTTTCTATTTTGATTGTTCTTCTGATGAATGTTGTCATTTATCCTCTTTTCTAATTCACTGATTCTTTCTTCCTCCTGTTCAAATCTGCTGTTTTTTGAGTCTAGCTTACTTTTACTCCCAATTATTGTGCGTTTCATTCCAATAATTTATAGGTTTCTTTTTAAACTTTCAAATTCTTCTTTATCCTCACAAATTTTCCTCTATACTTTAGCTCTATATCCATATTTTTCTTCGTCTCCTTGAATTGATTTAGATTTGTTTGACAATCTTTGTTTAATTGCTCAAAATTCTGTGTCTTCTCTGGTTTTAATTTGTTCCATTGATTGAGCCATATCTTCCTGTTTCTCAGTATGGCTTCTAATTTTTTCCTGAGATCTAGGCATCTGATTTTCCTGATGAGTCAACTCTGAAGGTCCATTTCTCCATCCTGTCTATGGTTTTATTGTTAATTGGCTTTGTGTTGAAGCTCTTCATTGACTCTTGGTCTAACATATTCTGGACCTTTAGAGTAGCCTGTGTTTAAGTCTTCAGATTTTCTCACCTCTTCTTCATCTAATTCTTTCCCTGGATTTGTGGTATAGTTTTAAGATTGCTTTTTTCCAAAATTTTATGCCTCTAGTAGAAACCTGAATTTCCTTGGTTCCATTTCTCAAATTTTTATCTGTTCTGTATGTTTATGTGCAGAATTTTCTCCCAAGCCCCTATGATTTAAATTCTCTCCCTCATTCTGTGTCCCCTTTTTCTTAAACATTTTTGTTCTTGGTCCCCTCCTGTTTTATAGCAGTTCTTTCCACACCCTGTGAGGTTTTCTTGGTTTTAGCATATCCTGCTCCATGTACCCAAATGGGGTCAATCCATAAAGGTGGATTAATCCAGAAAAGTCCATTTAATGTTTCAGTAGTCCAGCCAACAAAAACTGGATTTGGTGTGCACAACTCATGACAACTAATCTGC
>JAQZBX010088787.1:0-12706 GCA_029593785.1 Cabassous unicinctus
ATATACCTAGGAAGTGGGGTTACTGGGTTATATGGTAATTCGATATTTAACTTTCTAAGGAACTGCCAAATTATCTTTCACAGCAGCTGCATGAGTTTGCATTCCCACTAGCAGTGAATGAGTATTCATGTTTCCCCACATCCTCTCTAATACTTGTAATTTTCTTTTTTTTTTTTTTTTTTAATAGTAGCCATTTTACTGGGTGTGAAATTGTATGTTATTGTGGTTAGGCTTGCCATTTCCCTAATGTCTAATGATGTTGATCATCTTTTCATTTGCTTATTGCCCATTTGTAGATCTTCTTTGGAGAAATGTCTATTCAAGTTTTTTGCCAATTTTTAAAAAATGGGCTTTTTTGTCTTTTTATTGTTGAATTACAGGACTTTATATATTCTGGATATTAAACCCTTATCAGACATGTGATTCCCAAATATTGTCTCCCATGAGTAGGTTGTCATTTTACTTTCATGATAAAGTCCTTTGATGCACAAATGTTTTTAATTTTGATGAGGTACCATTTATCTATTTTTTGTTGCTTGTGCTTTTGATATAAAGTCTAAGACACTTGCCTAACACAAGATCCTAAGATGGTTCTTTATGTTTTCTTCTAGGAGCTTTATAGTTCTGGTTTTTATATTTAGGTTTTTGTATTTTAAGTTGATTTTTTTTCAATATGGTGTGGTAGGAGTCCACCATCATTCTTTTGCACATAGACATCCAGTTTTCCCAGCATCATTTGTTGAAGAGACTGTTCTCTCCTCAGTGAGTGGAATTGACATCCTTGTCAAAAATCAGTTGGCCATAAATGTGAGAGTTGACTTCCTAACTCTCAGTTTGATTCCATTTGTCTATATATCTGTCCTTATGCCAGTTCCATTATATTTTGACCACTGTGGCTATGTAATAGATTTCAAGATGAGGAAGTGTGAGCTCTCCAACTTCATTCTTTTTAAAGAGAGCTTTGGCTATTTGGGGCCCCTGATCCTTCTGAATAAATTTTATAATTAGCTTTTCCATTTCTGCAAAGAAGGCTGTTAACATTTTGATTGGGATTGCAATGAATTTATAAATTGCTCTGAGCAGAATTGACATCTTAACAATATTTGGTCTTCCAATCCATAAACATGGAATGTCCTTCCATTTATTTAGGTCGTCTTTAATTTCTTTTAGCGATATCTTGTAGTTTTCTGTTTTTATTTTTGTTTTTAAATCTCTATCCAGCTTGAAATTAATCTAGTATTGCTTATTCTGGATTTGATACCATTTCTCTTTGGGTTATCTGGTTAAGGATGTAAAAGTCTTTTACATCCTTGGTTCATTTCCTCAATATTTGATTCTTTCAGTTGCTATTGGAAATGGACTTTTTTTCTTGATTTCTTCTTTAGATTGTTTGTTAATAGTGTACAAAAATACTACTGATTTTTGCATGCTGATCTTGTGCCCCACCAATTTGCAGATTTATTAGTTCCCATAGCTTTGTTGTAGATTTGTCAGGATATTCTGCACAGAGGACCGTGCCATCTACAAATAGGGAAAATTTTTCTTCTTCCTTTCTGATTTGAACGCCTTTTATTTCTTTCTCTTGCCTACTAGCTCTGGCTAGAACTTCTGATATAATGTTGCACAACAGGGGTGACTGGGCATCCTTGTCTTGTTTCTGATTTTAGAAGGAAAGCTTTTAGTCTTTCACCATTGAGTATGATGTTAGCTGTGGGTTTTTCATATATGTGCTTTACATGTTAAGGAAATTTCCTTCTATTCCTATTTTTCTAAGTGTTTTTATGAAGAAAGAATGCTGGATTTTGTCAAATGCCTTTTCTGAGTCAGTTGAGATGAACATGTGAAATGATCTTTTGTTCTGTTAATATGTGTATTAAATTTATTACTTTTCTTAGATTGAACCACCCTTGCATACCTGGCATAAATCCCACTTGATCATGACATAATTCTTTTAATTGCTGTTGGAGTCAAATTACAAGTATTTTGTTGAGGACTTGGCATTTATATTTATAAGGGATATTCATCTATAGTTTTCTTGTGGCATCTTTATCTGATTTTGGTATGAGGGTGATGTCGGCCTCATAGAATGAGTTAGGGAGACTTTGACCAGGATAGGTATTAATTTGTTTTGGAATGTTTGGTAAAATTTACCTGTAAAACCATCTGGTCCTGGGCTTTTCTTTCCTGTGAGGTTTTTGATTACTGATTCAGTCTCTTTACTGTTTTTGGTTTGTTGAGATCTGTTTCTTCTTTGTTTAATGCATGTAGTTTGTGTGTTTCTATGAATTTGTACATTTCATCTAGGTTATCCAATTTGGTGTACAGTTGTTTGTAGTATCCTCTTAGAGTAATTTTTATTCATCTGGGGTTGGTGCAGTGTGTCCCCCTTTTCATTTCTGATTTTAATTATTTGTGTCCTCTCTCTCATTCTTTTTTTGTCAGTCTAGCTAAAGGTTTGTTGATGTAATTATCTTTTTTTAAAAAAAAAAACAGCTTTTGGTTTCGTTAATTCTATTGATGTTTAAAATTCTCTACATCATTTATCTCAGCTCTAAGTCTTTATTTCCTTTCTTCTGCTCCCTTTGGGTTTAGTTTTTCACCTTTTTTCTAGATCCCTAGTTCTGAGGTAAGGTCTCTGATTTGAGATCTTTTTTCTTTTTTAATGTAAGCATTTAGAGCTATAAATTTCTCTCTCAGCACTGCCTTTGCTGTATCCTATAAGTTTTGTTATGTTGTGCTTTCATTTTCCTTTGCTTCAAGATATTTCCTAAAATCCCTTATGATTTCTTTTTTTTGACCCATAGGTTGTTTCAGAATATGTTGTTTAATTTCCACATATTTGTGGATTGTCCATTTTTCCATCTGTTACCAATTCCTAGCTTCATTCCATTGTGATCAGAAATAATACATTGTATGACTTCAGTGTTTTTGAATTGGGATTTGTTTTGTGACTGAACATATGGTCTCTCCTGGAGAATGATCCACATGCACTAAAGAAGAATGTTTATTCTGCTGCTTTTGGGTGAAGTGTTCTATGTATGTCTGTTAGGTCTAACTGGTTTAGAGTATCATTTGAGTCTTCTATTTCTTTGTTGATCTTCTAATTATTCTATCCATTATGGAAAGCAGTGTACTGAAATCTACTATTAATGTAGAACCATCTGTTTCTCCCTTCTCATCTGTCAATATTTGCTTCATATAGTTTGGGTCTCTGCTGTTAGGTGCATATATATTTAAAATTGTTATGTCTTCTTATTGAATTAACCCCTTTATCAGTATACAGTGACCTTCTTTGTCCCTAGTAACATTTTCGACTTAAAGTCTGTTTTATATGATATTAGTATAGCAACCCAGCTCTCTCTTGGTAAGCTTGCATGTTATATTATTTCCTATCCTTTCATTTTCAACCTCTTATGTCTTTAAATTAAAGTGGGTCTCTTTTAAATAGCATATATTGGGTCATACTTTTTTAAAAAAATCCATTCTGCTAATCTCTGCCTTTTTGACTGAGGAGTTTAATCCATTTACATTTAAAGTAAATATCAAGGGGAGTGGGTGTAGCTCAGTGGTTGAGCACCTGCTTCCCATGTACAAGGTCTTGGGTTCAATCCCAGGTACCGCCTAAAAAAAAAAAGTAACAATCAATAATGCTTGACTTTCATTTGCCATTTTGCTATTTTGCTTTTGTAAGTTTTACATGCTTTTTTAACCCTCAATTCTTTCCTTAATGCCTACTTCCGTATTTATTTAGCTTTTGATATTGTACCATTTTGTGTTCCATATCATTGTTTCTGAATGTATTTTTCATGTGCTTTGATTGTGATTACCATGGAAATAAAATTTAATGTTGTAAATTTATAACAATCATATCTGATTTGATTCCAACTTATCTTCAATAATATACCCATACACTGTTCCTCTAACCCTCTGTTCCCCCTACCTTTTTATTGTACTTGTTACAAATTGTATCTTTGTACAATGTATGTTGAAAATCATTGATTTATCATACTTTTTATGCCTTTGCATTTTAGCACTTGTAAGAAGCAAGAAGTGGACTTATATAGCAAACAATAAATAATATAATACAGTAGTATTGACATTTATAATTACCTATATGACTAACTTTACTAGAGGTCTTTTATTTTTATTTTTATTTTTTTTTTAAGGTTTATTTATTTATTTATTTATCCCCCCCTTGCTGCTTGTGTTTGCTGTGTCCATTTGCTGTGTGTTTTTTCTGTGTCTGCTTATCTCCCCCTTGCTGTGAGGTCTTGCTGCATCAGCCCACTGCGCCGCGCGGGCCGGCCTGCCCTCACAAGGAGGCCCCAGGAAGCAAACCCGGGGCCTCCCACATGGCAAACGGGAGCTCCATCGATTGAGCCACACCCGCTTCCCAGAGGTCTTTAGTTCTTTATGCTGCTTTGGTCCATTTTCTAGTGTCCTTTCATCTAAGTCTGAAGGAATTCCCTTTAGCATGCTTAGAGGGCAGGTCCAGTGGTGGTGAACTCCCTCAGCTTTCATTCATCTCGGATTGTCTTAGTTTCTCTCTCATTTTTGAAAGAATGTCTTGTCAAATATAAAATCTTTTATTGGCACTGATTTTCTTTCAGCACTTTAAATATTTCATACTACTGCTTCTTGCCTTCATAGTTTCTGATGAGAAATTGGCACTTAAACTACTGGGATTCCCCTGTACATGACTTGTTGCTTTTCTCTTGCAGCTTTCAGAACTCTCTCCTTGTCCTTGACATTGGACAATTTGATTATTATGAGTCTGGGCATAGTTCTCTTTGAATTTATCCTGTTAGGGCTCCATTGGGCTTCCTGAATGTACATATTTATGTCTTTTGTTAAATTTGGGGAGTTTCCCACCATTATTTCTTTGAATATTCCTGCCTTTGGTTTCCAGGAACTTGCTGTGTATTCTCTAGAGAGGCCTTAAAATGCTGGTGTCAAGAAATTGTCTGGGGGTGGGGGCAGAACACGGTATCCCCTTAAATCTGTGGTTCTTGTTCTTTGTGGAACATCAAATGATCTGTAGTGCTTTATAAAAATATACATGCCTGTGTCACCCCACGCTGGACCTACTGAATCAGAGTCACTAGGGGGGAAAAAAGTGAAAAAACAAACAAACAAAAAAAAACCTCCACACACACAAAAAACCAATAAAAGAAAACAAACAAACAAAAAAGAGTCACTTGGGTGGGATTGGGGTAAGTGTAATTTTTAAAGGTTGTACTTTAAAATCTCTGTTCTTGAGCCTCCGCCCTTTCCTCTAGCCTGGGCCCATGCACTGTTACTCTGCTTTCTGTTATTTTTTGTTAAGGGAGATATAAATAAGTGGAGAGTAGTCATCAGAAAACAGTAAATTTTGATCTGAACCTGTTGAAAAAATTAAGTTGCTTTAAGATGAGAAAGTCCTCAGAAGTTAAAGGCGTTTTCTTTAACATGCCAGCTTGTGGTTTATTCCTGGTACCTGTCTACATTGCTCTGATGGTTCTTGTTTCACCCTAAAAAAAACAATGAGTTGTAAACCATTCATCTTGTGTTAAGTGTATTTTAACAAGCATTCATTTATCCTCTAGTTGGTGCAATTCAACAAATATTGAGAACTTATAATATGTTAAACATTCTAGATGCTGAGATATAATAGTGAACAAAACAGAACAAAATTCCTGCCTTCATGGGACTTTCTCTTTATCCCAGTGTAGAGGTTCACATGGAATTGAACATGACTGAATTAAATGGCTGTGTAATAGCATTATGAAACATTTTAGGAGAGAGTTTTTCAGGATTGGCTTCACATCCTGAAGATCACAAATGGAATCAGAAAGTTAAGATTTTAGCATGTGAAACCTGGATTAAATTTGCAAAATGTAAAGGTCAGGCACTGTCTTATTAACCAAGCATGTAGTACATTGATATTCAGGCAGGCGTTTTCTGAAGGCTGACTGAATGGATAAACCAGTGGGAGCAGGACTGTGCTCCAAAAACAGTAGCAAGGACATTAACACATAGAATTAAATTTTATTCTTTGATTTGGGGAATAAGTCTCCTGAGTGTTATTTGGTATGAATCTTTCCTAGGCTCTTTGTTTCTAACGCCATGTGTTTAACTCCATATAAACACAGACACCTTTTTGCTTTGGAGTTCCCAGTATTATATCTGCTTATTTGACTTGCTCAATAAAAGCATTAATTTGAACCAAATGCATATTTCATGTCTTTGAGATGCTACTTCGTGGAATACCTCAAATTTCAATACTCTGGTCACCTAAATGGGTTATTTTCCCAAAGTGTCTAATTTACTTCTGTGTTGTAATTTATTGACCAAAGGTACTTGATTCAATTAGATAGGATATGGACATTTTTAATCTTTCAATGAATTTAAATACTAAATTATTAAAATCTTTGAGTACGTCTGTTTTAAAAGTACCATTGTAAAATAGAAAACTTGCAGTTTATTTTTTATCATGAGATAGATACCTTATTGGATTCTGAGTTCATGCTAAAAAATTGGTGGGACTATAAAGAACAACCAAAGAAAGAAAAACACATTTGATTTCAAAATCCAAGAAAACCTGCAAAAGAAACCAAGGAACAGCTTTTGGTCTAGCCTCAGGTCACTATTTGTGAATTAGCTTAGAAGAGAAATAGTGTGTGAGAGAGAAAAAAAATAGATAATGTGGAAATAATTATTAATGCTGAAATTTCTGCATCTAATAATTGCGTTCTTATATTTGGAATTTCTTAAGCACAATGAAATATGTATTTCAGGTTTGTGGAGAAAAACAGCGCTTTGAGAAATTGATGGAACATTTCAGGAATGAAGACAACAACATAGATTTTATGGTGAGTTATTTCCATGTAATCCTTTCAGTTTCAGTGCTTTCCCCCTAAATCCATTAGGTGTATATATATGTAACAAAGGGCAGTAAAATATGCAATAGAGCCAGTTAGAGTGTCCCTCCTAGTCTGTCTTTTCCGTTTATGGCATTTGTTTCCAGTTTCATTCCTTGCATACACACTTTATGGTAAAGGCCAAAAGTCCTTGTTATTTATAGCAAACAAGGGGAAAAGCCATGCACTTGGGAAAGGAAATGGTGCATATGCTGGTGCAAATGCCTTCGGTTGTGGACTATAGATGTCAGTTATACTGCATAAAAACCTTTAAGGTGGAAACCTAGAGCCTTCACTGTTTTGCCTCTTGCAGACCCAGGTCTGAGGTCTGAAGTGACCTCCTTCAGACTCTATTTTCAAGGACTTATAAAATGCTCTGGTTTGTAGAATTGACTGTATGGATCCCCAAAATTTATATACAGTAGAGATTCGCCACCTTCCCCGCCCCCCATCTCTTTCCCATTCTAATGATTCTCTGAGGGCAAAATCATCCTGGGGCTCTCCTTGGCAGGTTAGCTCACATGCAGGAACATGGGGTTCAGCAGCAGTACTGTCCTCAGGGAAGAACAACAAAATGAGTTTCGGGACTTATGAGTTCATAGACTTAACTCTTAATCCTGGACTGAAGATGGAATCTACTATAGAGAGTTCCCTGAAACAAATTACCATTGAGTGTACCCAGGCTTTCTTTGACCTAATCCATTTGCCCTAGGAATCTTCTGCACCCAGGAGATGCTTACCTGGGCTGAATCTTCCAGGTCATTTCTAGCCTGGAATAGAGATCCAAATCAGTTTTTACAATGTGGGGTCTTCCAAAGCCTGTGCTTAGGATACCAAGCAGAGTGACTGTAGAGTATGAAACACCGCTTTACAGATTTCTACCCTGTTAGGTGGAAACATTTTTTTTTCTGGGTCCTCAAATTTTATTGGCATCCTGGCTCCGCAACCCCATCCAAAATTAGTGAAAAAATGTTAGAAGAACATTTTTGTTTTGTAAATTATTTGCTTTTAAAAAGGTAAAAAACATGAAAAGTTAAAACTTTCACATTGACTTTTTAAATTCTTGTTATTAGAATTTTTGAAGTGTTTTAAGTTTTGCATTGGTGTAAATATCTGAAAAGGTCTGTGCCCTGCCTCAGATTACCAGTTTCTTTTCTCTGCATTGCTAGGGGGAACTTATTTGTTCCTTTGGAGCTGAGGTTGCAAACTGGAGGTCCCCAGGCTTCCGCCACCACACCAACTCACATAGTATCTGCTTGATTCATGTGTCACCTAGAGAATAGTAGCCCCTTAGGCATGTCATAAAATTCAACAGATCATGAAAACCTGCTTTCAGAAGAGAAATGGAAAGATGCCAAAATCAGACCATGTTTTTTCTCCAGAAAATGAGGCTTTTTAGAATGCAATTAGGTTGCACAACCTTCCAAACAACATACTCTTCATAACATATAATATGTAGAGTATAGGACCCTTTTCTTGTTTTTCTTTTTTCTTTTTGTGGACAAAAGAAAGAAAAAAAAAAAACCTGGCAAAAGTCAGTTTTAGGCCTTATCTCACCCTAAAACCTGAAGTAATTTTTCAGTAAATTGCAATAGAGTGCCCTCATAACCAAGAGAGTTTACATATCCAATATATAGTATACCAAAGAAAAATCTAACTCGATAAAAACAATTTTTAAAAAAATAAAGGAGATTGGGTTTGGAAGAAAGAGTAAGAGGAAGAGGAAGGTAGTTCTCAGTGAGAATATGAATCTGGGCTCCTCAATCCTTTTACCTCCTTGCAAGAGAGTCACTGTTTAACTATAGAGGGAAAGTATTAGTAAGATATTTTCAGCATATGAAAACTGACTATCACTATTGAAAGGAAAATAGGTCTGTTGAACTCTCTTCTGTTAATCACCAAACTGAGGATTGATATTCTCTGTGGCAGATCTTGGGGCCACCAATGGGGTTTGGGAAAAAGAGCAGTAAATCCAGGGCTTTGTGGAATGGAAACTTTTTTAGTTTAAGATGGAAAGTTGGGTCAAAGATCTGGTACTATCCTGTTGGTCCGGTGGGGTTCACAGTGAAGTTTTAGAAATGATTACCACGTGGTGAGATTATAGGCAATTTAAATGTTCTCTGTAATAATTTTCACAATTTTTTTTACAATATATATGTAATAATTTACATATTTTGTTTGATAAATCAATATAACTTTTTTTAAAAACAGCTTTATTGTTAACATACCCTTCAATTTACCCATTTAAAGTATACAATTCAATGTTTTGTTTTTGGTTTTAGTATATTCACAGGGTTTGAATGCAACCATCACCACTATCTAATTTTAGAATTTGTCCCTCCCAGTAGAAACCCCTACCCAGCAGTCACACCCATTCCCACTACCCCCAATCCTAGACAGCCACTAAACTACTACTTTTTATCTCTACAGATTTGCATATTCTGGATATTTCACCTGAATGGAACATACAATATGTGGTCTTTTGTCACTGCCTTTTTTCACTTAGCATATTTCCAGGGTTCATCCATGTGGTAGCATGTAACAGTACTTCATTCCTTTAATGACTGAATACTATTCTGTATGGATATACTACATTTTGTTTTTCCATTCATACGGATATGTGTTTTAAGTTCTCTTGGGTATATACCTAGGAGTGGGATTCCTGGGTCCTATAGTAGCTCTGTGTTTAACACTTTGAGGAACTGCCAAACTCTTTCCTGAAGCAGGTGCACCATTTTACATTCCCACCAGCAATGAATATGGACTCCAATTTCTCCACGTCTTCAACAACACTTGTTATTGTCTGTCTTTTTTATTATAGCCATCCTAGTGGGTGTAAAGTGGTACCTCACTGTGGTACTTATATGACTTTTTGAATTTAAAAAATATATATAAAATGAAGGAAAAGGAAATTGGTAAATGAGCTTGGATTTGTGAAATTGAAAACACATGCTTATGATTAAACTGAGAAAACAAGTTTGAAGCCCATCTAACCCCTTGGCCATTTCATTTCAGGTGGCCTCCATGCAGTTTATTAATATTGTAGTCCATTCAGTAGAAGACATGAATTTCAGAGTTCATCTCCAATATGAATTTACCAAGTTAGGCCTGGATGAATACTTGGATGTGAGTATAGCTTTAACCTTTGGCTCAAATGTAAGAATTAATTTATTGCCTACCCTCAAAGGTATACTTCTTCAGTGGCTAAAGAATGCTTACAGCTCCATGTAGTCAACTACTGTAGTGCTAGCTAAAGGGAACCAATCCGAGTGATGCAATGTGCCAGAGAAGCTGGATTCTTGCCGGCCTCCTGGGACCTCAGGCTCTCTGCTGCCAGCAGCCTTGTACTACTAGAGTCAGATAACTTCTGGCAGCCTTGGCTGCGACTTTCCTCTGCTTCTGAGCTCTGTCTGGGTCAAGTGTCACTGCATTCTTCAACCAGGCTGTTGGGCAATTCACGTTCTTGGTTACTCTGGGAGCCCCATCTGGGCAGGGAAGTCAAACCAGGACTGCCGTAGAGTGATGACTAAATGCTTAGAGCATAAAAAAATAATGAGGAAATGGACATTAGAGACCTCCTCATGTGCTGTTAAATTCTTTTTTAAAGTGTCTGTGGCTTTAGAAGTTCCACTTTCATTTCTTGAGAGAAGGGGGTCTAAGGTTTCTCTTTTTCTTGCTCCCTTGCAGAAGTGCTCAACCATTTCCTGAAGTTCATCAACTAAGAAACAGAAGGTTGATGTGAAAATTATAACTGGCCTTGAGTATCTATGTGCCTCACAGTGTGCCCTTGTCCTTTGACCCTCAGGCATTTTCCCCCTCCCCTTTGCATAGGAATGATCCTGTTGGATTTGGGAAGACCACTAGTAATAGGGCAAGATTTGTTCACTCAATTTCAAGGCCGTTGCTAGCTCTAAAGAAGGTAGAAATACTTTCCTCTGGGCATATCTGGGGTTCAGCTGCTCATCTTCATTAGGGATGAAGCCCAGGAACAACACAGACTCTGAGTTTATTGTGAGGCAGAATCTCAGCCTTGGTTACTCTGGGGTCGATGGCCTTGCTTACAGACAGCTGGGCTGCCCCTAGGTAGATGGACCGACGTTGTCTGGAGATCTGCTCTGGGAGAAGCGTGATGATTTCCATTAAAAAATCACTTGAATCGTTTTCCTACTTAAAGACACCCTAATATCATGGGCAGAATATTGTACTGAAAGGTATTTTTTTTCTGCTTGGAGATCGAGGTTTGTCTATCTTCTTTCCCCACGTGCTCCTCCTAAAGTAGCAGTTTTTAAACAAAAATTAGATGCTCTAGGTTTAGTTTTATGAGGTGGACAGAGCTAGCTTTAGGCCTTGTATTCAATGGCAGGTATTAGCATGTCAGTCATCACGTGTATCTTAGTTTCCTAGGGCTGCCACGTCAAATTACCACACTGCGTGGCCTAAAACAATGGAAATGGGTACTCTCATAGTTCAGGAATCGACAGGTCAAAACCTAGGTATGGCAGGGCCATGCTCCTTCCAAAGGCTGTAGGGGAGAATCCTTTCTTGTCTCTTGCAGCTTCTTGTGGCCTTTGGCAGTCCTTGGCTTGTAGCTGCATCAAACAGTCTCTGCCTCGGTCTTCAAATGGCCGCCTTCTCGCCATGTCTTTGTCTCTGAGTGTTCTCACCTCTTCTTACTGGGACTCTAGTCATTGAATTTAGGGCCCACCTTAATCCAATATGACCTCACCTTAACTAATTACATCTGCAAAGATCCTGTGTCCAAATAAGGTCACATTCTGTGTTTCTGAGCATATATGAATTTCAACCCACTATACCCATTAGTTATTGTGAATTCTGTGAAAAATCTGATTAAGGTTCCTCTCCATTTTTTTCCCTAGCTTTTGTCCTTAATCAGAAATGTTTCTCATTTCTTACTCCTAAACCAAGATGGAACATATTCTCTTCAAAACAGTCTAATTTGTAGAATTCCAGATTAGACCTAGGAGAAAATCCATTTTCTTGAGAATTTGTGTAGAGTGAAATTCCTTTTAAAAATTTAAAATTTTTTTAAAGCTCTGTTTCTTTAACTTCTTGGTCTGTTGCTTTTGGACAAGAGTGGTTAAAGGCATACTATTAGGCAGGAAAGGTTAGAAGCATGATATCATATGCATATAATAGTCATTGATTTGTTCAATACGTGTTTATTGACGTCATCTATGTGCCAGATACCATTCTAGCCACTCCCCATGGCAAGTGATGACTTATGTTACTTGTAGGGGAGATTCACTGATTTGTTTTATTCTGGTTGCGCCATAGAGTTAGCCAAGAGTTCCTTTGGTATGCCTTGCCCTGGAATACAATGAACTAGGGAAAGCGTCCCGCTCTGTGCTCTGGGGAGCCCTGAGCTACTCATGCTGGGCAGTGAATTAGGGAAGCAGTCATGGGGGTGGGCTTTAGCACCTTGAGCTACAATAAGCCCCAAGGCTAAGTCTACCCTCTTTTGAAGTCTACTTCTCCTCCCCATCTGACCCTGTCCTCCCACTGGGACCCACCCTCACTCCCAGGCAAAGGTACCCCCACTCCAGTCTCTTCTATGCAGACACCCTCACGTTTGTTGCCTGTAACAGTTGTTCCCTTTCAAAGCCACTTTCAATTTTTCTACTATCTTGATTTCACTGATGGTGAAATGGTTTGGGTTGGAATACACATGGAATAGGAAAGTATGTATGTATTTGGGATGGTGTATTCCCCAGAAGGCAATTTGATTGTATGCTCTTAGCCGGTCACTCCATAATTCTGTTAAGGAGGGTACTTTATTGAACCCTCTC
>JAQZBX010088788.1:0-12722 GCA_029593785.1 Cabassous unicinctus
CAGTTGTTACTCACTATAGTGTGTTACCATCAACTCTGTACAGTTATACACTTTTACAGTAAAGCTAATTAAAACTTCTACATACATTACATATCAGTAGTCCATCTCAGTCCTCCTCTTATCTCCTTTAAGAATCCACTACCTACCACCAGGTCTTGAAGATATTTTCCTACATTTTCTTCTAGAAGCTTTATGGTTCTTGCTTTTATATTTAGGTTTTTTATTCATTTTGAGTTAATTTTTGTATAAGGTGTGAAATAGAGGTCATCTTTCCTTCTTTTGCTATGGATATCCAGGTGTCTCAGCAACATTTGTTGAATGGACTGTTCTGCCCGAGCTGGGGGTGGGGGGTTGACAGGCTAGTCAAAAATCACTTGACCATTGATGTGAGGGTCTGTTTCTGAACCATCAGTTTGGTTGCATTGATCTATGTGTCTGCCTTTATGCCAGTACCATGCTGCTTTTACCATAGTAGCTAGGTAATATGACTTAAAGCCTGGAAATGAGAGTCCTCCAAATTCACTTTTCCTTTCTAAGATGTTTACGGCTACTCAGGACCCCTTACCCTTACAAATAAATTTGATAATCATGTTTTCCATTTATTTAAAAAATGCTGGTAGAATTTTTATTGGGATTGCATTGAATCTGTATATCAATATGAGTGGAATTGATGTCTTAATGATGTTTAGTCTTCTAATCTGTAGGCATGGAATGTTCTTCCAATTATTGAGGTCTTTTTAAAATTTCTTTTAACAATGAGTTGTAGTTTTCTGAATACAAGTGTTTTACATCATTGGTTAAGTTTATTCCTGAATATTTGGGTTTTATCTGTCATTTTATTTTCACCACTCTTTTAACATTTTTAGTTACTTTTATTGATATAATCTTCATTTCTACGCTCTCTTCCAAGTCTCTCTCTCCTGTCTTTTCTTTTCAGGCTGTAGAACATCCTTTAGTATTTCCTGCAAAGCAGGTTTCTTGGTCACAAACTCTCTCAGTCTCTGTTTATCTGTGAATATTCTAAACTCGCCTTCACTTTTGAAAGACAAACTTGCTGGATATAAGATTCTTGGCTGGAAGTTTTTCTCTTGCAGTATCTTAAATATATCATAACACTGTCTTATCTCCATGGTTTCTGGTGAGAAATCAGCACTTAATCTTATTGGGTATCTCATATATTATGCATTGCTTTTTTCTTGGTGCTCTCAGAATTCTCTCTTTGTCTTTGGCATTTGACATTCTGATTAGTATGTGTCTCAGTGTTGGTCTATTTAGATTTTTTCACATGGGAGCATGTCATGCTTCTTGGATCTGGATATCTATGTACTTTAATAGGGATGGGAAATTTTCTACCATTGTTTTTTCAAATATTCCTTCTGCTGCTATTCCCTTCTCTTCTCCTTCTGGGACACCCATGACATGTATGTTTGCATGTCTCTTCCTGGCATTTAGTTCTGTGAGACCTAGTTCAAGTTTTTCCAAACTTTTTTTCATCTGTTCTTTCATATGTTCACTTTCAGAGGCCATTTCTTCAAGCTCACCAATCCTTTCTCCTGCCTTCTCAAATCTGCTATTATATGATTCCAGTGTATTTTTAATTTCATTTATTGCACATTTTATTCCCACAAGATCTGCTATTTTTCTGTTTATGCTTTCAAATTCTTTGTGCTCATCCAATGTTTTCTTAATATCCTTAATTTCTTTAACCATCAAATGATATTATTAAGAGATTTGTTTGAACATCTATGGTTAGTTGTCTCAACTCCTTTATGTAATCTGGAGGTTTATCTTATTCTTTTAACTGGTCCATATCTTCCTGTTTCTTGGTGTGGATTGTAATTTTATGATCATGTCGTCATCTGGCTTACTAGAGTATTTATTCTGGGTGCAGTTTTTCTCTTTAGTTTAGGGCTTCCTGTCCCTTCTCCCTTGCTGGTTGTGTAGTAGGAGCCAAGGATGTAGTTGGTGCTATAACATGTGGAGGTTCAGGCTGCTTTCATTGCCCCAAGGACCAATCAAGCTTCTCCCAACTTTCACTTTTGCTAGGGGTAGGGACAGAGCCACAACTGTGTGGAATAATCCAACTCTTGCAGACCTAGTCTGTAATTGCCCAGAGCGATTGATGAAGCATCATGCCCTTTTCTCCCCTGCCTGGGGTGGAAATGGAGCTGCAAGTTTGGGCAGCAATCTATGCAGCGCAGGTCCAAGATGACCGCAGTTGCCCCAGTAGACTTCTGATTATTCAGTCTGTGCCAGCCAAATGTACCTACAATTACCTGGATAGGCTGGTGCAGGGCTTGCCAGCTTCCTCCCTGCTGGAGGTGGGGCTGAAGCCTAGGCTAGGGCTGCAAGACAATCTTGGTGAAAGAAACCAGTCTTTACTGTCACTGATTTTCAGTCAGCCCGGCTTCTCCTCATGTTGGTGGTGGAGTCAAAATGGCAGCTACCAGCCTCCTTCTGACTTGGACAGTCCCAAACTTTAGCTGTTCTTAGAGTTATGCTTTAACCAGCTGAATTTACTACTCAGTAGCTGAATTCAGTGGCCAACCATCTCTTCCTCCTGTGTTTTTGGGAGATTTTTGCCACAGAATATCTCCTGGGGTGGCTTGCACTGCCAAATTAGGATGATCACCAGCTTCAGCGGCATGGCCGGGAATTTTCCGGAGAGGCTGGTGCATCTTGCCCCAGCTTCCTCCCTGTCTGAGGTGGGCCTGGGGTTTAGGTTAGAGCTGCAATCTGACCTAGAAGGAAAGAAGTTGGTCCCTACCAGCACTGTGATTTTCAGTCAGCCCCACTTCCCCTCATGTCAGGAGCAGAGTTAAGATGGCGGCTACCAGTCTCTTTCTGACTTTGACAGGTTCAAACTTTAGCCGTTCTTAGGATTATACTTCAACCCACTGAATTTACTAATAAGTAGCTGAAATTGATGCCCAACCTTCTCTTCCTCCCCCATATTTTGAGAAGTGAAGCTTCCAGTTCCAGCTGTGGAACAGCTCTTGAGGTGGCTTGTGCCTCCATTGGAGGCTTGGTACCGGACTCTATGGCATGGAGTACTCTACTTATGAATCTTCTTTGCAGATGGGCAGTTTCCTTCTTCCATTCTTTCAAGGATCTTACAGGATGCACTTCTGGTCTCCTGGAGCCCCCAAACAAGTGCTTTTGATAGCTCTGGGTGATTACTAACTTCCCCATAGCAGGAGCTGATTCTAGGAGCTCCTTACTCTGCCACCATCTTGCTGGTTGTCCCTGTCCTTCCTTTTTTGAACCTACTTCTGCAGCCAAACTCTGACGCCAATCTCCTTTGAGGTCCCAGGTGATTTTTACATAACATACAAAGAGAATAGTAGCAGTGGGGTGCAGCATAGTACTGGGGAGAGAAAATAGGATTATTTGATCTGTACAGCCCAACTCTTCCCACAGTTGTCCTCAAGAATGTTGTAATACTGGTACCAGACCTTTGAGAGAGTCCTTTTGTGAACAAATGTTCTAAGTTGTCATGTATTGTGATTTAAATCCTCCCTCACTGTTGCTGATGTCAGTGGGTTCTGGTAACCACGACTAGGTACATTATTATAGTTTCCTAAAATGCAAATTTTTATCTGTGAGAACAAGTAGTTCCCTGATTCTATTCTTCTATAGTCAAATCACCTGTTATCTTGGTCTTGTTTTCTCATATTTTTGATTAAGGGGCCATATTTTCTTCTTCAGAATATAAGTTAGATGAATGAATCAATATTTAACCTTACTATTGCAATTGTTATGCACATTTTAACTAAGGAATTCATTTACATAAGTACTTTTGTCTTATTATGAATTTATTTTCATCATCTCTTTCAATGAAAACACAGTTGTTTCTGGCTTTGAAAGGAAAGGGCATTCTTTAGGGGAAGGAAGTGGAAATGAGCAACGCAGATCAGGGTGGAAGGAGGGTCACATAGGAGAGAAAGTAGCATGTCTACTTCCCCAAGGCTGGAGCTCATTTCTCTAGAGCAGCCCTTTAACACCAAAGCTATGCTCTTGACTTTGGTTTGTATCTAGCTAAGCTAAGCTAAGCTATCTCTAAGATTCATGTGTTGATCATAATTGTTTGAGTGATTCTTTAAACTTCTACTACTAGAGATAAAATTTGTCTCCATTCATGTTAGGAAATCTAAAAAGCAATTGTTATGCCTAAGTTAAATTTCTCTTATTCTGCATATTCCCCTTTCATTAAACCATCCATAAGCTACACATTTTTTCTCCTGTATTGATCACATTACAAATATCATCACCAATGAAGGCCCAGGTTTTATGAGACCTGAAGGAGGAATGGGCTTTCCCCAAGTAAAGCAGAAGGAAATTAGTACAAGTTAGAATGTTGTCATAGGATAGTTTAATCAGAAAAGCCCATATAAATAAGAGAGGGCTTGTTGGGTTTATCTTGAGGTTGTTTTTACCAGCAAAATTTCTATCTCACTTTTTTGTTTTTGTTTTAAATTTCAGGATAATCTCTCCGTTTTCCTGTTCATTCCATATTTATCATTACTTTTACCTTCAGGTCACCTTCATACATATTTTCTAGCATGGAGAATCTGTTTCTTTCTTTGTCCAATTCCATTCAGGGTAGCTTCCTTCATAAATTTGTTCTAACAGTTGACAGTTGAGTCATTTCCTTGTTTTTCTTCTTTTGACATTTTTCCACTTCTCTCTTTATTCTAATTTAAATGGAGGAAACATATTTTTCACCAAGTTAAAATATTTAATAATGTATATTTTTATATTCACTTATAAGTTCTAGAGATTTTTGCACCTTTTATGAATTATTTGTACACAAAATGATTCCTGTACTTCTCCCTAAAATACTATAAGCATTACTTCATCACATTTTCTTCACTGAAAGGATGGATTTTGTTATTCCTGAAGGATGAAAGTCTTTGCTCTGAGACAGCAGGTAGGAAACAAAACATGAAGTCATGGGTACTTAGGAAATGGAGGATTGACATAGGAAGCAGCATGCGTATTTCTCCTAAACTGGCTTTTGTGAATGGAAAGAATGTGATATTTAAATATTTCTATGAAAATAAAATATGCATTAGTGAATATTTGGACTCAGTTAAATACAAGTTCCTGCAAGTAATAACATTTATCTGTAACATCCCTTTAGGACCAAAAGTTCTATATTACCAAGGTATTTTGTGTTTATTGGAATCCTATGTTGTCTTGGTTTTTTCTTATAAGACTCCCTCTTTGTTTCTGGTCACTCAGGGTTTCCTCATTTCATTAATTACTGGATATTTTCTTGGAAATTTCTCTAGATTGGAGAGTCTTTCCTCTCTATTATGGCAAGGTATTATCTGAGTACATTTCATGATCCTATTCTTTCAAATTTAAGCCAATGTTTGTTTGATTTTGTTTAGGTAGGTTCTTTTTATAATTTTCATCTCATTTCCTACATTGGTATGTAATTCAATTTCATAGAGTAATGACAAAGTGTACATTTCTAGATAAATATTGTGTTCATTAGAACATTAAACCAAATGATAGTCAACAAATAATCTTATTTGTTCCAATAAACAAAATGGAAACTGGCCAACATATATTTCCAGTTATTATTAGTGGTGTTAGGACCATCCCATACATAAATCAATTGGCTTAAAATTCGCTTTATGATTGACAAAAATAACTGGTAAATCAGCGATACTAGTAAATTTGGAAGGTTGTGTTTTGGGGGAAATTAAATTTTGACAAGATATTTTCAGCATTTTGCTTATAGACAATGTATTGTGTTCAGCAATTATGGAAGTGGCCTTTTAGAGAAGATGGCTGAGCAGATACAATACACTTTCTACAAAAACAAGGTGTATTAAGAAATACCTCATTTATTCTTACTATCAAATCACAGTCTGCAAAAATCAGGAGCAAACTGATAAATCTAGCAATGTTTATTATTTAATTTCTCTGTTTCAACTGAGTGAAAAGTCCCATGTAGCTTCTTAACACTTTTTAGCATAAGGAACCTTATTTATGGTTGCATTCACTTCAGTTTAGTCACAGTTTAAAATGAATTTTTCCTCATGTGTCAATTTTTTCCTTCATAATTGTATCCACAAACAGGAAAATGTATATATAAATTTTTAAGATTGTGAGATCAGTGCAAAAAGACCAAGCTCTAGCCCTGTTCTGCCTTATGCGGGAAATTACAGGAAATATGTTTTTAAATGCCCTATTTGGAAAAAAGTGATCAAGGACAGTGCTCTTTAAACAACTGACATTCAATTTGTAAAATTGATAACACCACAGAATCTGTGATTTGAGGCAAGCCTAAGCCCTGGACCCCCAGCCTTCATGGCAACCTCTATGTTACTTACTCTCTGGAGCATGTTATCTGATGCTCAATGCATTTTTTCCATTTGGCCATGTTTTCTCATTATCCAAACCATGAATTCATGTCAGCATGGCGACTGCAATTAAAATGAGGCAGATAATATTTACTCTTCATACTGTTTATCTAAATCATCCTACTTTGATTTAATATTAGAAGATGCATATTTAACAAAGTTGGCAAAAATCTTCTAGGTATCTTTTCATATATGTATTTATATATTTTTTCATTCTATCTGCTGACCTGGTTCTAGTTCACTTTCATTATTTCTTTAAATTCCCAAGATACATTCATCCTAGTTCTAAGTGGGGCATTCAAGCCTTTTTTGATTACGGAATAGTATCTTTTTTAGAAAAAGAGAAGTGACATCATTCAGAAGAGTGATCTAATAATACAATAGGTTTTTACAACTGTGCTTTGATTATAAAGTTTCCTTTTTGTTCAAAGTAGTTAGAGGAATTTACAATAGGTTTTTACGACTGTTCTTTGATTATAAAGATTCCTTTTTATTCAAAGCAGTTAGAGGAATTTTTTTTAAAAGGTTGTCATGACTTGGAAGAGAAAGGAGGAAGTGACATAAAGGTTACAAATTAGATGAACAGATAAATTTGATTGTATACTTTTCAAAGTTTTCATTTTCTTCTCACAGAATTTTTAAACTATACTATAAAAATATATATAATATTTGAATTTTTAAATAGTGATCATGGACTATCACTTATTAAAACCCATGGATAGGAAAGATGGCATGATGGCAACAAAATATGGAGCTCCAAGAGACAGCTCATCCTACAGTGCAGTTAGTAAACAGCCACGGGTATCTAAATCACTGGTTTGGGTAACCCAGGAGACCAGATAACATCCTGCAAAATCCTTGGAGTAATTAAAGAGGAGACTGCCCATCTGAAGTGAAGATTTGGAATTAGAGCACTCTATACTGTTGATGTCACTGCCCATCCCTGTTGGCAGTGCAGGCTGCCTGAAAACCTATTCCCTAGCTGGAGTTAGAAGCTCCATTCCCCATAAATGGGGGAGAAAGAGATGATTGGGCACTGATTTCAGCTATTGATTAGTAAATTCATTTGGCTAAAATCCAGTCCAATCAGCTAAAGATTGAAACTGTCCAAGTCAGAAAGAGACCTCTATTTTAACTCCACCTCTGGCATGAGGGGAAGCAGGGCTGATTGAAAATCAAAGTGAAGGTAGGGACCAGCTTCTTTCCACCCAGGTAAGATTGCAACCCAAGTCTAGGCTCCAGCCCCACTTCCAGCAGGGAAGGAGCTTGGGGGACCTGCACCAGCCTCTCTGGGCAACTGCAAGCACATTCTGCCTGCATGAATTAGATTATTAAACACATATGTGGCTTCATCTCCAACTCTGACAGAGGAGGAAGAGAGACAGAGCTCCCTATTCCTCTCAGGGCAACTGCAGCCACTTTTTGCTTGCATGAATAAGATTATTGGACATAGCTGAGACTCCATCCCTGTGCCCAATAGGACAAGAGGGGTCAGGATTTCCCCAAACTCATGGCAACTGCAGGTCCATTTGGCCTGCCTGGCCCAGGTTGGACACATCACTGGCACCATTCCTGTCCCTGACAGGGAAGGAGGAAGGATCGTACACCCTCAGCCTCTCCAGGCAAGTTCAGTCACTTTTGGCACACATGGACTAAAATGGTGAGAAGCCTGTGGATATATCTCCACCCTCAATAGGGTAGGAGGGAGGTGGTATCTCCTCAAACTCTGGGCAACTGCAGGCATTTTTGGCCCACATGGACCTAGAGTGTTGGACAGTCCTGTAATTCCATCCCCATCCATGACAAGGCAGAAGGGAAAGTACTCCCTTATCCTCTCTGGGCAACTGCAGCCAGTGTCAGCCTGTATGGGCTAGACTGTTGGACACATCTCTGACTCCATCCTCACCCCTGACAGGGCAGGAGGAGGAACCATGCTCCCTCACCTTCACCAGGCAATTGCAGCTGCTTGTGGCTCACATGAACTAGATTGCTGGGCACACTGGAGGCTCCATTCCCACCTCTGGCATAGGAGAACCGGGCCCAGGGCTTCATCAGTTTACCTGGGCAACTGTGGTCAGTTTGACTTGCATGGCTTAGTTTTCTGTGCACACCATCCCCAACCCCGCTTGAGGCAGGAGAAGAAGGAGTGTGAAGCTTTATCAGTCTCTCTGAGCAACTACATACACCCTTGGCCTCATCGATTATTGAACAATGCTGTGGCTTTGTTGCCACCCCTGGCATGAGAGAAAGGTGGGAGAATCTTTATCAGTTCCTGGGGAAGTGGGCACCTTCAGTGTCCATGGCTTTTCACATCTTTGACTCCAATTCTCCAACCAGCAAGGAATATGGGACAAGAAACAGAAATAAAAGAGCTGGAAAAAATTCAGATTGGCTAAACACAAGCCACTGTATAAAGTTTCAAATTCAGTTGAACTAAGTATTAAAGAGGGGCTGTAATACAAAGCCAATCAAGTAGCCCTAGACTAAAGAGAGAAAAGATATCAAGAATATAAACATCTAGTAAATCACATGCTGAGACAACAAAAAAGTTACAATCCATACCAAGAAACAGGAAGTTATGGCCCAGTCAAAGGAACAAACTAAGCCTCGAGATAACATAAAAGAGTTGAGACAACTAATCATAAATGTTCAAACAAATCTCCTTAATAAATTCAATGAGATGGCTAAAGAGATAATAACATCAAGAAGACACTGAGGAAGAATAAAGAATTTGAAGGCATGCATAGAAAAATATCAAATCTTAAGGGACTGAAAGTCACAAATTAAATAAAAAATGCAGTGGATGCATATAAAAGACGATTTGAAGAGGCAGAAGGAAGGATCAGTGAGCTGGAAGACAGAACCTCTGAAAGTGACCATACAAAAGAAGAGATAAAGAAAAGAATGAAAAAATTGAAAAGGGACAGAGGGAAATAAATGACAGCAAGAGACATAGAAACGTAGGCATCATGGGTGTCACAGAAGAAGAGAAGGGAAAAGGAGCAGAAGGAATATTTGAAGAAATATTGGTAGAAAATTTCCCAACCTTATTGAAGAAAATAGATATCCATGTCCAAGAAACACAACATACTCTCATCTTAATAAATCCAAATACACCTACTCTGAGACACTAATCAGAATGTCAAATGTCAAAGAAAGAGAGAAGCCTAAAAGCAACAAGAAAAGATATTCATCACATACAGGGGATGCCCAATAAGATTAAGAACTGAATTCTAATCAGAAACAATGGAGAAAAGAAAGCAGTGGCTAGATATATTTAATATGCTGCAAGAGAAAAACTGCCAGCCAAGAATCTTATATCTAGCAAGATTGTCTTTCAAAACAGGGTTCCTTTAGAATATTCACAGATAAACAGAAACTGAGAGTGCATAATGCAGAGACCAGATTTGCAGGAAATACTAAAGGGAATGCTACAGCCTGGAGAGATAAGCTTAGAAGAGAGTCTAGAAATGAGGATTATATCACTAAAAGTAATTAAAAGTGTAAAAAGAGAGGTGAAAACAAGATGTGAAAAATGAAACCCAAAGATCAAAATGAGAGAAAAATTGCCTTTACAATAATATTGAATGTTAGTGCATTAAACTCCCCAAACAAAAGACAAAGACAGGTAGAATGGATAAGAAAATATAAGCCATCTATATGCTATATACAAGAGACTCACCTCAGACCTAAGGATACAAATAGATTGAAAGTAAAAGGCTGGAAAAAGGTATTCCATGCATACAGTAACACCCCTCCCCCAAAAAAAATGAGTGTAGATATACTTTTATTGGATGAATTAGACTTTAGAAACAAAGCTATTATTAGAGACAAGGGATGCCCTTATATACTAATAAAAGGGGCAATTCATGAGAAAGAAATGTCAATCATAAATATATATCCACCTAACTAGGATGCCCCAAAGTACACGAGGAAAACACTGGAAAAACTGAAGGAAGAAATTGACATCTCTACAATAATAGTCGGAGATTTCAATACATGACTCTCAGCATTGGATAGATCATCTGGGCAGAGGATCAATAGAGAAAGACAGAGCTGGAATATGACACATGAAGCAAACCTAGACATATACAGAACATTGCACCCCAAGAAAGCAGGATATACATTCTTCACAAGTGATCTTGGGTCTTTCACCAGGGTATACCATATGTTGGGTCACAAAGCAGATCTCAATAAATTTAAAAAGATAAAAAATATACAAAACATTTTCTCTGATCATAATGGAATATACCTAGAAGTCAATGGGAAGAAAAAGGGAAAATTCACAAATGTATGGAGATTAGACAACTCACTCAAATGATTAGTGGGTCAAAGAAAAAATTGCCAGAGAAATCAATAAATATCTCGAGATGAATTAAAAGAAGATCAAAACATATGAGAACCTATGGGATGCAGCAAAAGCAATGTTGAGAGGGAAATTTATAGCCCTAGATGCTTACATTTAAAAGAAGAGCTAAAATCAATGACCTAATTAAACAGATGGAGGAACTAGGGAAAGAACAGAAAACTATGTCTAAAGCAAGCAGAAGGGATGAAGTAACAAAGGTCAGAGCAGAAATAAATGAAACTGAAAAAAAAAAAACAGTAGAGAATTAACAAAACCAAAAATTCATTCTTCAAGATCAATAAAATTGACAAACACATAGCTAGACTGACAAAGGAAAAAAATGGAGACTCTACAAATAAATGAAATCAGAAATGAAAATGATACCACAGAAATGAAAGAGATCTTAAGAGGATACTATGATCAACTGTATCTTAACAAACTGGACAATGTAGATCAAATGGAAACATTCCTAGGAACATACAAATGACCTACAATGACCCTGGAAGAAATAGAAGACTTGAACAAACCAATCACAAGCAAAGAGATTGAAACAGTCATCAAACAACTCCCCAAAATGAAAAGCCCATGACCAGATGGCTTCACAGGTGAATTCTACCAATCATTCAAAGTTTAATACCAATCTTACTCAAACTTTTCCAAAAAATTGAATGGGAAGGAAATCTACCAAGCTCATTCCATGTAGCCAATATCACCCTCCCTAATTCTAATGTCAGATAAAGATATTATTAAAAAAAGAATGTTATGCACCCATTTCCCTAATGAAAACAGATGCAAAAATCCTTTTAAAAAATACTCATTTAATGAATCCAACCATACATTAAAAGAATTATTCATCATCATCAAGTGGGTTTTTTTCCAGGAATGCAAGGGTGGTTCAACACAAGAAAATCAACCAGCATAATACAACACATTAATAAATCAAAGAAAAATCACATGATCATCTTGATTGATGCAGAAAAGTCATTTGACAAAATCCAGCACCTTTCCTTGATAAAAAAGAAAAAAAAATTCCAAAAGATACATATAGAAGGAAAGTTTCTCAACATGGTATAGGGCATATATGAAAAAATATCAGGTAACATTACACAAAATGGTGAAAGACTGAAAGAATTCCCAATGAGTTAAGGAGCAAGACAGGGATGCCCACTGTCACCACTGTTGTTCAATATAGTGCTAGAGTACTATAGAGTACTAGCTAGAGCAGTCAGGCAAGAAAAAGAAATAAAATGCATCCATATTGGAAAGGAAGAAGTAAAACTTTCACTATTTGCAGGTAATATGATCCTGTACCTTGAAAATCCCCCCAAAAATGTAGAAGAAAGCTACTAAAACTAAGAAATGAATTCATCAGAGTGACAGGATACAAGATTAATATGCAAAAATCAGTACTGTTTCTATACAGTAGTAATGAGCAATCTGAGGACAATGTCAGGAAAAAATTCTATTTATAATAGCTTCAAAAAGAATAAAATATTCAGGAATAAACTTAACTAAGGATGTAAAGCACTTGTGTTCAGAAAACTACAGTGCACTGCTAAAAGAAATAAAAAGACCTAAATAAATGAGAGAATGTTCTGTGTTCCTGGATGGGAAGATGAAATATCTTTAATATTTCTACCCAAATTGATATACAGTTTGATATGCAATCTTGATAAAAATTCCAATAACCTTTTTAAAGCAAATAAAACATGCAATTAGCAAATTTATTTGGAAGTGTAGTGGGTCCCAAATACCCATAAACATCTTAAAAAGGAAGAACAATGTTAGAAGACTCTCAATTTCACACTTTAAATCATATTACATATCTATAGTAATAAAAAAGAAACATCATGGGACTGGCATAAAGACATACATATAGTCCAATGGTATTGAATTGATGTTTCAGAAACAGATCCTTATATCAATGGGCAAGTGATTTTTGACAAGATGTTCTGCTGGGTCAGAACATTCTATTCAACATATGGTGCTGGGAGTTC
>JAQZBX010088789.1:0-12708 GCA_029593785.1 Cabassous unicinctus
TGTGAGATGATTTTTATAATATTTACAGATAACGCCTATCATTTCTGTTTCCCAAAAGAACCTGAATAAAACACCAGTGCTGAAAGGTAAATTTATAGCTTTAAATACTTACTTTAAAAACAGAAGAAAGACTTGAATTTAGAGAAATCACCTAAAAATTGGAGGAACTGGAAAAGAAGAGCAAACTAAACCAAACATGAGCAGAAGGAAGGAAATAACAATGGGTAAAGCAGAGATAAATGAAATAGAAAATTAAAAAAAAAATAGAATTAACAAAACACAAAGTTGTTTCTTTGAAAAGATCAACTAAATCAACAAACCTTTAGCTAAAATGACAAAGAAAATAAGAGAGAGGATACAAATAATCAAAATCAGAAATGAAAAGGGGGACATTACTAATGAACCTGTTGAAGTAAAAATGACTATAAGAAGATACTATGAAAAACTGCATGCCAATAAATTAGATAAACCTAGGTGAAATTGACAATTTCTTAGAAACACACAAACTAACTACATTGACTGATGAAAAAAATAGAAGATATCAGCAAGCCAATTACTATGAAAGAGATTGAATCAGTTATCAAGACCCTCTTAAAAAAGAAAAGCTCAGGACCAGATGGCTTCACAGGGGAATTCTACCTAACAATGAAGAAGCCTTATCTCCAAATCTTCTTCCAAAGAATTGAAGAGGAGGAAACACCCCCTAACTCATTCTAGGCGGCCAGGATCACCCTCACAGCAAAGCCGAATAACAATATCGTAAGAAAAGAAAAATGAAGATCAATATCTCTTTTGAATATAAATGCAAAAATCTTCAAAAAAAATCTTAGCAAATTGAATTCAAGCTCATATTACAAAAATTATACACCATGATCAAATTGAATTTATTCCTTTTATGCACGGATGATTCAACATAAGAAAATCAATTAATGTAATAAACCACATGAACAGAATGAAAGGGAAAAAAAGCGATCATCTCAATTGATGCAGAAAAGGCATTTGACAAAACTCCACACACTTTATTAAAACACTAAGAATACTAGGAATAAAAAGAAACTTCCTCAACATGATAAAGGGAATATATGAAAAGCCCACAGCTAACATCCTAATTAATGGTGAAAGACTGAAAGCATTCCCTCTAAGGTCAGGAACAATACAAGGATGTCCATGGTATCCAATGTTATTCAACACAGTACTGTGAGTTCTTCCCAGAGCAATTAAGCAAGAAAAGCAAATAAATGGTGTCCACATTGGAAAGGAAGAAGTAAAACTTCCCTTATTTGCAGACGGCATGATCATATATACAGAAAATCCTGAAATATACACAACAAAACTCCGGAGCTAATAAACAAATTCAGCAAAGTGACAGGGTATACAATCAACACACCAAATTCAGTAGTGTTTCTGTACACAAGCAATGAACAATCAGAACAAGAAATCAAGAAAAAAATTCCATTTGCAATAGCAACTGAATGAATCAAATATCTTGGGAAAAAAATCTAACCAAGTACGTAAAGGACTTGCACACATAAAAATACGAAACATTGCTAAAAGAAATTAAAGAAGATTTAAATAAATGGAAGTATTATCCATTTTCATGGAATCAAGACTAAATATCATTATGATGTCATTACCACAGCAAGCGATTTATAGAGTCAATGCAATCCCAATGAAATTCCAAAAATCTTCCAGCATAAGTGAAAAAGCCCATCATCAAATGTATATGGAAGGTTCAGGAGCCCCAAATACATAAAGCCATGAATGAATTTGGAGGACTCACACTTCCCAATCTTAAAATTTCTTTCAAAGCCCTACTAACCAAAATAGCATGGTACTGGCACAAGGATAGATAATGTATACCAAGGGAATAGAAATGAAAGCATAGTAATCAACATTCACATTTTGATCAAATAATTTTTTAATTTATTTTATATCAATATTTCAAGTTACTCAATGAACATAAGATAATATCTAGGATAACAATAAATCTACTTTAGTAAGTGGTTACTCACCTCATTTTTGTTCATTCTTTGATCTTGATGGTTTGGGACACTGTCCACTATGACTGCCTAAGACTGAGAAGAGACCTAGATGGTTTGCAGCAAAGGAATTGAATTGTGTTGCTTACATTTGAAGATACTCTTTTGGGGGGATGAGGCTGGTCATTTTGTTAGTTATCCAGGGCAAGCCCAAGTAATTGGAGAGTATGAGTTGGAAATATATCTGCTGGGTTTCAGGCTCAAGCAGCATAGGAACAATCCAAAGGCTTTAAGTCTCTGAGAAATATACATAACAGGTAAATAATAAGAAGAATCATGATTAGTGGATATATAAATGAGTATAACTGTGTTATTTTGGGGAAATAGCTTTTCATATATTCCCAGATAGTGTCTGCCATGAGGGTGTTAATTTCTTGAGGCTGTGTGGCTTGCCTATGGTGTCAGAATGTACCTAGGGCTGTCAGGAGTACTTTTGTTTGAGGCTTTGTTTACTGTGGCAGTTTATTAAGTCTGGCTGACAACCTGTATAAGTGTAACCTCTGGAATGACCTCCTGACTCATTTTGAAATTTCTTAGCCATAAAAACTCTATTTTATTTAATATTTCCCCCTTTTGATCAAGGTATTTCTTCAAATGCATCGTTGATTAATGTTTTGTAATAATCCCTTGGTTCCAGGGAAGCTTATCCCTGGGAGTCATGCCACATGTTTCAGGAAAGATAGTGAGTTTATTTTCAGAGTGTGGTTTATGGAGAGGCAACACTTGAGTAACAAGGAGGTTTTCAGGACATAAAACTTAGGCATTAATTATAATTGAGCTTAGTTTCATTATTACAGGAATAAGGTTCATAAGTACAAGCATTAAGATAAAAACTTTGGTTCATTAGCCAGTTTTCTTTTTTTAGGCAATGTTATATACACCAGAGATTTTGGCCATCTTAACTGATAAAGTAGCAGGACTTCCCCAGGAAAGAAGTTTAATATTTTGTTATCTACTGTGAATGCATCTATCTAGACAGAAAACATAACTATTGCAACAAAAACATATTTCTATCCCATAGAAGTTTGTAGATATAGAACATTTAAGATGTTCAAAAGAAACTGTGCTGAGACACCTGACCATTTCTCACATTTACCTTCTTACCAGAGTTATGCTAATTGACAAGTAGAACATAATTTCTATAGCAACATTACCATACCCCAGTTTGAATTTTTGTGAATTGCAGAAAAGATCATGTTCATTGAACTAATTCATGTCTTTAATTTCATTAAATTCCATTAAGGGAACTTTCAATTAGATCACTTTTTATTAGGTTACTTTAGGGCCTTTGATTGGACTACAACAGTGAGGAATTACCCAAGCTAGGACCTCACATGCTTGCTGAGTCTTATATAAACTGAGGACTGAAAACACAGATACAGAGAAAGACAGGTGTCATTTTTACCCTGCCATATGAGGAAAGACTCTAGTATCACATGCAATCACAAAAAGACAAAGAAGTCCTGAGAAGCTGAGTGAAATTCTGGAGGCTGGAAGATGGAATCAGCAGAGTACAGTGGCATGGAAAGCATCTCTTGAGACTCTAGGACCATGGAGGAGCTCATAGCTGAAGAGACAGGCTGTATTAGTCAGCCAAAGGTGTGCTGAGACAAAATACTGGAAATCTGTTGGCTTTTATGAAAGGTATTTATTTGGGGTAGAAGCCCACAGTTACCAGGCCATAAAGTATAAGATACTTCCCTCGCCAAAGTTTGTTGCCACGTGTTGGAGCAAGATGGCTGCCAAAGTCTGCAAGGGTTCAAGCTTCCTGGGTTCCTTGATTCCCAGGGCTTGTCTCTCCAGGCTCAGCTGCTCAGCTCTCTCCAAAAGCCAGTTGTAGATTTTAAGGCAAACAGCTCGTCTCTCTTCCCGGGGTCTCTGTTGTGTCCAATTGAGCCTTCTCTCCTTCCTCACATATCTCCTTCTCTATGTTTATTTCCCAGGGTTCAGGATCAAAACCCCAACCTCTCTTCTCTGCAGTATGGTTTCTCTGTAAGTCCCTGCCAACCAAGGGGGTGGGGACTCAACATCCTACTGACATGGCCCAATCAAAGCCCTAATCATTATTTAATCAAGTAAAAGTGAAACCTCTGAATCCCACATAATCTAATATGCCCAGAGGAGCAGAACAGTTTACAAACATAATCCAATATCTATTTTTGGCATTCATAAATAATGCCAAACTGCTACACTCCACCCTCTGAATTCCAAAAAGACAAATATTCAAAAAACCTTAAATCAGTAACAATGTAAGTACAAAATAATATCACAATCAATTTTTAAAAAATACAATTTGTCTTGAGGCAATGTCCCATCTGGCTGTAGACCTCTGAAACTAACAAAACCATGTATCTGCGTCCAATACATAAATGGACAGAGAAAGGATAAACATTTTCATTACAATAAGGAGAAATTGGGAGGAAAACATGAGTCATTGGTTCTCTACAGTTCAATAAACCTGCAGGGCATACTTCAGTAGATGCCAAAGTCTGTGAGTCATTCTTAAAACAAAGGTTTCTTTTCCATGGGGCCTCATGAGTACCCACCCATTCTGCAGGCTTGCCCAATAGCCATTTTCTTGGTTCTACTCTTATCAAGCATCTGGGTGGTTTCCAAGCTCCAGACCTCACCCTCCAAGAGAATTGGGGTGATTGCCACACTTTACCCAATCTTTGGGTTAGAGTCTAAATCCCCTAGTACAGTGAGATGAATGCAACATCCTCCCTAACCTTTGCCATACAAGCCCAAGCCTCTCAGAGTAATGAGTTGGCAACCTGGCCTTCCCTAATCCATAGGGGACAGGCACACCCCTCTCAGACCTATAGCATGCTGACCTTAACTGCACTAATCCTTGAGGAATGTGCTCCACCCTTTCTGTATTCTAGGGCAGCAAAACTTTACCTGAACACTGGGCAGGAAGATCCATACTCTTCAACTGCAAGGGATAGTCACCCTCTCTGTACACATGGGTGGGATTTCTCACTTGCCCCAAGGCAATGTCTTAATTCCAGATCTCAGCTTCCATGGTTTTCCTCTTAAAGCTATTTCTCCTTCCATCTTTCCCACCAATGCCCTTTTTTGTAGAAGCTGACAGTGGTTTTGTTCATACAGCTCTCTAAAAAAATTTGTTGGTTTAACATGCAAGAAGCAGGGGTACAAGCCATCAGATAGTAAGACATTCCACAAGTATTTTCTGGGTAACTGCAATTTAAATCCTGAATTACAAGTTCCAAGTTTAGGTAAGTCCTCAGATGGGGCACTATCATCTGGGGGCTTGATTTTCAGAGACTTGGAAGTTCTGGAATCAGTTTATGATTTCTTTGTGCCCAGCAGTTCAGTTCTCAGCTTATCTCTCATATCTAGAATTTTACTATAAGCTTCAAGGAGAAGCCAAGGTGTACTCTCCATGTTTACTTTGGAAAATTCTTCAGTGAAATGACCAGGCTTGTGATTTTCAAATTCTGCCTTCCATAAAACACCAGGAGTTAATCTTGCTAAGTTCTCTGCAATGTTAAAACACAGATTGCCTTTCCTCCAGTATCCAATAATAGTTTCATCATTTACTTCTAAGTCTTCATAAAAAGTCTCTTTACAGTCCATAATACTCTCAACAATCTCTTCAAAGCACTGTAGGTCTTTTCTACCAAGCATCTCACAATTTCTCCAAAAAATACCCCTTAAGCATTATAAAACCATTTCAGCATTTTGGTAATTGCAAAAGCACTACACCATTCTCCAGTATTAGTCAGCCAAAGGGGTCTGAAGCAAACTACCAGAAATCTGTTGGCTTTTATAAAGGGTATTTATTTGGGGTAGAAGCCTACAGTTACCAAAACATAAAGCATAATTTACTGCCTTCACCAAAATCTTTTGCCATGTGTTGGAGCAAGATGGTTGCTGACATCTGCAAGGGTTCAGGCTTCCTGGGTTCCTCTCTTCCGGGGCTCATTCCTCTCCAGGCTCAGCTGCTCTGTTCTCTCTACAAGGCCAGCTGTAGACTATCAGGCAAATGGCTTATCTCTCTTAGCAGGGCCTTGCTGTGTCCAATTGAACCTTCTCTCCTTCCTTACATATCTGCTTCTCTATGTGTTTAATTCTCAGGCTCCAGGATCAAAACTCCAACCTCCCTTCTCTGTTGTGTGGTTTCTTTGTGAGTCCCTGTCCACAAGAGGGACAGGATTCAATGTCCTACTGAATGGCCCAATCAAAGCCCCAATCATTATTTAGTCAAGAAAAAGTGAAACCTCGGAATCCCATATAATCTAATATGTCCAGAGGAGCAGAGCAGTTTACAAACATAATCCAATATCTATTTTTGGAATTCATAAATAATGCCAAAATGCTACACAAGCGCTACCATGTGTTCAATGGTCCACAGCTGAGCTTGGGGAAGAATCAGTCTGGAGAAGGCAGAGGTCAACATGGTGAGCTTCCATTTTGCCTTGTCATGTGGCAGGACTCCAGGATTGCCAGAAACTGAAGTTGGTGAGGAAGCATCTCTGATGATGCCTTGATATGGACATTTTCACAGTCATGGAACTGTAAGATTTTATCCTAAGAAATTCCTTTTGTAAAAGCCAACCCATTTCTGGTATGTTGCTTCCAGCAGCTTTAGCAAAATAAAACACCCTTCTGTTGTTGACACTGGGGCATTTTCTGGACTTGGGAACTGTCCTGAATGACATTGCAATGACAGATACAGGCCATTATATATCTTATCATAACTTACAAAATTATGTGGGAGAGACTATAAACTACAATGTAAACTATAATCCACACTTAGTGGTAATGCTCCAAAATATGTTCATCAATTGTAAGAAATGTACCACACTAATGAAGAATGTTGTTATAGCAGTTTGGCATTATTTATGAATTTCAAAAATAGATATTGGATTATGTTTGTGAATTGGTCTTTCCCTCTGGGCATATTAGATTATATTGAATTCAGAATTTTGCTTTTACTTGATTAAATAATGATTAAGGCTTTGATTGGGCCATTCAGTAGGACATTGAGTCCTGCCCCCTTGGTGGGTGGGGACTCACAAAGAAACTGCACTACAGAGAAGGGAGTTTGGAGTTTGTAAGCTGGAGCCCCAGGAAGTAAGCATAAAGAGGAGCTTGTTCATGAAGAAGGAGAGAAGGCCCCAGTAAAAGAGACAAGCCATTCGCCTGACAGTTCATAGCTGGCCTTGTGGAGAGAACAAAGGAGCCAAACCTGGAGAGAATCAATCCCTGGGAAGAGAGACAAAGCTTAGAGATCCTGACTATGGAGCCTTAAGAGGAAGAGGAAGGCTCAACATTGGCATCCATCTTGTTCCAACACGTGGCAACAGACTGGTGAGGGAAGTAATTTATGCTTTATGGCCTGGTAATAGTAAGCTTCTTCCCCAAATAAATGCCATTTATAAAAGCCAACAGATTTCTGGTATTTTGCATCAGCACCCCTTTGGCTGACTAATACGGTTGTTAATGTGGGAAAATGTGGAAGGGGTAGGGAGTGGGACATACGGGAATCCCCTATATTTTTAATGTAATATTTATGTATCTTTTAAAAAACTAATAACATATATTTAAAATAGAATGAATTCCTAATACATGCAACAACATGGATGAACCTTGAAGACATTATGTTGAGTGAGATAAGCCAGACACAAAAAAGGAAACTAATGTGTGATTGTATTTTGGAAACAATTAGAATAAGCAAACTCATAGAGTCAGAATCTAGAATATAGGTTACGAGGGGATGGGGTGGGTATAGAGAATGAGAAGTTAAGGTTTATAATATACAAGGTTCCTGTTTGGAAAGATGAAAATGTTTTGGTAATGGGTGGTGGTGATGGTAGCACAACATTTTGAATGAAATTAACAGCATTGAAATATATATCTGAATATGATTAAAAGGTGAAATGTTAGATTGTATATATGGTAACAAAATAAAAATTAAAAATAAAACACATTTAACTACACTACACAAACAGAGCCCTTAATTATACTATGGACTTTAATTAATAGTACAATTATAAAACTGTGCTATCATCAATTGTAACAAATATTCCACACCAATGAAAGTTGTTGTTGTTGAGTTGGTATATGAGAATCCTGTATTTTATGCATGATTGTTCTGTCAACCCACTACTTCTCTAATAAAGAAAAAAAAATGAGAGGAATATTGCTGAAGAGTGATTTCAAGGAGAATGGTGAAAAAGACATGGACCAAAGAATAAATTTTAAAATTCCATTTAAAATTGTACAACCCATTTAATAGTCCACATTTAAGGAATGACTGAACTCATTGTTTCATTAATGAAAATAATAAAATAGTGAGAACCTAAAAGTCATCACTGAACCCAAGGTCACTTACATTTTTTCCTATGTTATCTTCTGGAACCTTTATAAATTTACTTTTTGCTTTTAAGGTGATAATTCATTTTGAGTTAATTTTAATGAGAAATGTAATGTTTATGTCTAGATTCATTTTTTCTTTGCATGTAAATGTCCAATGGTCCAGGACAATCTATTTAAAAGACTATCTTTTTCCATAGAATTGCCTTTGGTCCTTCATCAATGATCAGCAGGCCATATTTGTCAGGTCCATTTCTGGGCTTTCTGTTCTGGTCCATTGATCTATTTGTCTATGCTTTTGCCAATACTACACTATCTTGAACACTCTAGCATTCGACTAAGTCTTAAAGTCAAAGACTGTCAGTCCTCTGATTTTCTGATTTTCTCCTTTCTCAGTGTTGTTTTGGCTATTTCTGTTTGGTTTATTTGTTGTTGTTGTTGCCTTTCCATAGAAAATTTAGAATCAGTTTGTCAGTATCCACAAAAAAATTGCTGGAATTTTTATTAGGATTTTGTTAAATATATATGTATTGACTTGGGAATAATTTGTATCTTATTAACATTGAATCATCCTATTCATGAACATGGACTATTTCTCCATTTATTTACATCTTCTTTGATTTCATTTTCAGACTTTCTGGTTTCCCCATATAGATTTTGTGCATATTTTCTTAGATTTATAACTAAATATTTCATTTTTGGTGCTAATATAAATAGTTCTGGGCTTTTAATTTCAAATGCCAGTTGTACATTTCTGGTATATAGGAAAGCATTTGAGTTTGTATATGAACCTTGTACACTAGAACTTTACTAAAATTATTTATTAATTCCAGGGTTGTTTTTTTATCAGTTCCTTGGGATTTTTTACATACATAATCATGTCATCTGCAAAAACGACAGTTAACATTTCTTCATTGCAAATCTTTATACATTTTATTTAGTTTTCATTTTTTAGTGTACAAGCTAGGGCTACAATTATGATGTTTTATCTTGAATAGGAATGGAGAAAGTGGACAATCTCATATTGTTCCTGATCAAAAAGGGAAGGAATCTAATGTCTCGCCCTTAAATATTAAATTGGCTCTAGCTTTTTATAGTTATACTTTATAAAGTTGAGAAAGTTCCACCCTATACCTGGCTATATGTGAATTTTTTTCATTAAAGGGGATTGGATTTTGTAGTACCATTTAAGCATCTAGTGATATGATGATATGATTTTTCTTCTTTGCTTGTTGATGTGATGGAATGCATTAAACAATTTGAATATGTTGAAACAGCCTTGAATACCTGGAATAAATAGTACTTGTTCATGGTGCATAATTTCTTTTACATATTGTTGGATTCTGTTTGCTAATATTATGTTGAATATTTCTGAAAGATATTGTAATATAATTTTGCCCTCTTATGATGATTTTTCTTCTTTTGGTAGTAAGATAATGCTGGCATCATTAAATAAGTCAGGATATATTCCTTCTGCTTCTATTTTCTGGAAGAATTTGTACAGTATTGGTATCATTTCTTCTTTAAATGTTTGTTGTTCTTCACCAATGAAACCATCTGGACCTGGTGATTTCTATTTTGGAAGATATTTGCTGATTCAATAACTTTAAGAGTTATAAGGCTATTCAGATTGATTATTTCTTCTTGTGTGAAATCTGGTAGCTTGCAGCTTTCAATAAATTTGTCCACTTCATCTTAGTTACCAAATATGAAAGCATATAAATGTTTCTCATATTCCTTTATATTATCTTTTCAAGTTCCGTGGTATCAGTAGAGATGATTCCTATTTCATTTATTTTATTTTTATTTTTTAACTTTATTTTTAAAGAAAATTTAGATTACAGAAATGTTTCATAAAAAATACAAGGGATTTCCATATATCTCACCCCCTCACTCTCCTATATTTTCCCCAATTAATAACATTTTACATGAGTGTGTACATTTGTTAAAATTGCTGAAGAAATATTGAAGCATTGCTACTAACCATGGTCTACAATTTACATTATGGTTTGCACTTTGCACCATACAATTTTATAGGTTTTAACAAAATGTATAATGGCCTGTATCTGTCATTGCAAAATCATGCAGAACAATTCCAATGCCCTAAATATCCACATATTCCACCTACTGTTCCCTCCCCCTTTCCTCAGAACTTCTGGTACCCACTAAATTTATAACAGTGTTACAAGTTCTTCCATTACTAAAATAATAATGTCTACTTTGGTCCATGGTTGCATTCATGTTTGCTCATTCCTCAGTCTTGAGGATTTTGAAATTGTGCTGCCCACTCTGCTTCAGGTTGAGAGGGGCCTTAGATTTTATAGGGCAGATGGATGGATCTGTTTTGCTTGCAGTTGTAGATACTCTGCTTTCTGGGATGGGGGTTGTCCATCTACATCATTTAGTTAGTTGACCTGCTGAGTCCAATGAACTGGAGAGTCAGTTTTGGCTGCAAATCTGCTGAGATGCAGGGCTCAACTGGCATATGAGCAGACTGAAGATTTACATCTCTAGGACATATATTTAACAGGTATAGTGCTAATTATAGGTTCAAATAAAAGGGTGGAAGAATCACATGTAGGGAAATTATAAGGGAGCTTAACTATGTTACAGTGGGAAAATAGGTTATCATATATTCCAAGGTAAGGCCCACCAACAGGGTACTAATTTCATGTGATTGTGTACATTGCCTATGGTGTCCAGATGTCTCTAGAGCCCTTGGAACACCCTGTTTGAAGCTTTGTTTACTGTGGCAATTAATGAGATCCATCTGAGACATGCATAAGTGCAACCTCTGGAATGACCTCTTTTTTTTAATTTACTTTTTTATTTTTGTTTTGTTTTTGTGGAATGACCTCTTGACTCACATTGAAATCTCTTAGCTGTAAAAATTCCTTTGGATTTAATTTTTTTCCCCTTTTGTTCAAGGTCTTTTTTCAAATGTTTCACTGGTTGATTCTTTGCAATAATCTCTCAGTGCCAGGGTTGAGTCATGTCCCAAACCAGAGAGAAGTTAGTGAATTTATTTCCTAAGTTTGGCTTAGAGAGAGGCGACGTTTGAGTTACAAGGAGGTTTTCAGGATGTAACTTTTATGTAATAGATATTATTAGGCTAAAGTTTCAATTTTATAAGAATAAGTTTCATAAGTGTAAGCATTAATATTGAGGGCCTGGCATATTGGTCTGTTTTATTTTATTAGGCTGTGCCTATGTCCTCTAGAGATTCTTGCCATTCTTTTAGAGAATGTAACAGGATACCCCAGGATGGGAATTTAATATTTTATTGTTTATTGTGTGGTTATCCACCCACTGAGATACCCTTTGACCACATGAACGCAGTCATAGTTCATAGAGGCATGCCCCAGGTGCAACCTTCCCCAAACCTTCCCCCACCCCGCCACCATACACCAGTAACCCTCCCCTGCCATAGTTTCCAAAAGAACACTCCCACAACTGTATTCTCGACCATGGTCCTCTACCTTCCCAGAGTTAACCTGTTCCTTCTTCCAACCTACCCTTCTGCTCTATGCATAGCCTATCCTAACCCCCAACCCCACTCACACTCACATTCCAGCATCATCGAACCCATTCACATTGCTGCACCACCATCACCACTATCCACTGCCAAACCTCCCTCATGCACCTTATCAGAGATTCTACCTAGATTTAGCATTGGCTCACCACTCTCCACTCACTTTCTATCTCCTAGTAACCTATCTTTCTGACTCCGCCTCTATGAGTCTGCTCAATACCCTTAATTCATGTCAGTGAGATCATCTAATGATTGTCCTTTATTGATTGGCTTACTTCACTCAACCTAAGGTCTTTGAAATTCATCCATTTTGTTGCATGTGTCAATAACTCATTCCTTCTTACAGCTGAGGAATATTCCATAATATGTATATACCACATTTTGTTTATCCATGAATTCATTGATGGACATTTGAGTTACTTCCATCTTTTGGGAAATTTAAATAATGCAGCTATGAGCATCAATGTGCACATGTCTGTTTGTGACCATGCTGTGAGTTCTTCTAGGTGTATACCTAGTAGTGACATTACCAGATCATATGGCAATTCTACAATTAGCTTCCTGAGGAACCAACAAACCATCCTCCACAGTTTTTGCACCATTCTACATTCCACCAGCAGTGAGCAAGTATTCTTATTTCTCTACATCCTCTTTAACACTTGTAGTTTTCTGTTTTTATAAATAGCAGCCAGTTTAATAGGTGTAAGATGATATTTCATTGTAGTTTTGATTTCACTTCCCTAATAGCTAGTGATGTTGAGCATCTGTTCATGTGTTTTTTATTTTATATTTTTT
>JAQZBX010088790.1:0-12707 GCA_029593785.1 Cabassous unicinctus
TTTTTGGCTTTTTAAAAACATATAGGAGGTTATCTAATCCATTTTTCAACAAACTCTATTTCCAAAATATAATCATTCTCATAGTAATTATCAACATTTAACACTGTAAAAATCTCTCCAGAAGTTGCAGATATCAAATTTGGTCACAATTTATAAGGTAATAAATTACAAAATATTTCACCTCATAGATGAGGAATATATGCTACAATTACATGTAAGCTATAATGTAAACTATAGACCATGGCTAGTAGCAATGCTTCAATATGTGTTTGTCAATTTTAACAAATGTATCACACTAATGAAAGATGTTGCTAATGTTGGAAAATGTGGTAAGGGTAGGGGTGAGGTATATGGCAATCCCCAATATTTTTCATGTAATGTTCATGTAATTGAAAACTTCTTAAAAATAACTGTGTAAGTTGAGAATAACCTAAGAAACGTATATTCTCCTTTTAAAAGTGAAAGAAAATCTTTCCTCCCCGCCTTCTTCTCAAACATACAAAGCCACTTCTGGAAGAGTTATAGTGGTAAAAACACCATGGTATGAGCATTAAGATAGACATATAGACCAGTGGAACCAAATTGTTCAGAAACAGATCCTCAATCTGTGGTCAAGTGATATTTGACAAGCCTCTCAAGAGTACCCTACTGGGGCAGAAGAGTCTATTCAACAAATGTTGCTAGAAGAACTGGATATTCATATTCAAAAGAAAGAAAGAAAACTCCTACCACACACCTTATACAAAAATGAACTCAAAATGGATGAAAGACCTAAATATAAAAGCTATTACCATAAAACTCCTAATAGAAAATATAGGGTAACATCTTTAATAACTGGTGACAGTTGGTGGTTTCTTAAACCTTACATCCAAAGCACAGGCAATGAAAGAAAACATGGATAAATGGGACCTCCTAAAAATTAAATAGTTTTGTGCTTCAAAAGACTTTCTCAAGAAATGAAAAGGCAGCCCACTTAATGTGAGAATATATAGCATTAAGGGTTTGATTTCTATCTAATACATGATACAACTCAGCAATAAAAGGAAAAGCAATGCAATTTAAAAAATGGGTAAAAGTCTTAAACATTTTTCCAAAGACAAAATACAAATGACCAAAAAGCTCATGAAAAAGTTCAATATCAATAGTAACTAGGCAAATGTAAATCAAAAGGACAATGAGGTATCATGTTACAACTTATAGAATGACCATCATTTAAGAAAAAAACCCAGAAAACTACAAGTTCTGGAGAGGATGTGAAAGATAGAAATATTCCTTCACTGTTAGTGGGAATGTAAAATGGTGCAATCTCTGTGGAAGGTAGTTTGGTGATACATTAGGAAACTAAATAAAGAACTCCCATATGATCCATCTATCCCTCTACTTGGAATATATCCAGAAGAATTGAAAATAAGGACCCAAATAAATATTTACACACAAATGTTCATAGTGACATTATTCATAATTGCCATGACATGGTGTATTAGTCAGCCAAAGGGGTGGTGATGCAAAATAACAGAAACCTCTTGGCTTTTAAAAAAGGTATTGATTTGGGGTAGAAGCTTACAGTCCATAAAGTGTAAGTTACTTCCATCACAAAAGTCTGTTGCCATGTGTTGGAGCAAGATGGCTGCCATCTGCAAAGGTCCAGCTTTCCTCTTCCTCTTAAGGCTCTGTGGTTCCAGCTTCTTCCAATATCAGCTGTAGGCTGGGGCATGTTTCATCTTTCTCCCAAGGCTCATTTCTCTCTGGGCTCAGCTGCTCTGGTCTCTCCACAAGGTCAGCTGTAGTCTATCAGGCTATCTCTCCTCCCAGGGCCTCTATTGTGTTTATGGTGCTGTCTCTATTCCTCTGTGTTCTTCTCCTGTGTATTTACTTCCCAGGACTCCAAAACTCCAGCATCAAAACTCTTCTGCTGTGTCATTTTCTCTGTGGTGGGCAAGGACTCAACAACCTACTGATGTGGCCCAATCAGGTAAAAGTGAAACCTCTCAAGATAATATAATCTAATATGCCAAGAAGAACAGACCTGTTTACAAACATAATCAAATATCTCTTTCTGGAATTCCTAAACAATATCAAACTGTTACAGTTTGGAAAAACTCAAATGCCCATGAGCCAATTAATGGATAAACAAAAAGTGGTATATACATACAATGTAATATTATGTTGCTGTTTGAAGAAATGAAATTGGGACATATATGACAGCATATATGAACCTCACAGACATGCTCAGTGAAATAAGCCAGAAACAAAAGGACAAATATTGTATAGTCTCAATAGTATGAGATAAATACAAAGAAAAAAAACATGGCAGTCTAGGGATGTAAATGTCAATTGAAAGCAAGCTAGAGAATAGTTCAGGGACTGAATAAAACAGTGAACACAGATGTGGATGAGAACAAATGCAAGAATGTTCTTCTGTGAACTAGAATGGATGTACATCACTATTGCCAGGTGATGGGAATGTGGAAAAGCATAGGAAAAATACAATTAATGTAACCTTTGGGCTATAGTTAACATCAATAAAGTAAAATTCTTGCATCAATGCCAAAGATGTACTGTGTTAATAATGGGGAGTATGGAAAAGATGTGCAAAATTTACACTATAGACCATAGTTAGCTGTAATCATCTGATGATATTGTCTCATTAACGTTAACAAATGTTCCACTACAGTGTGGTCTTTTGATGAAGGGGTGTTGTATGGAAATTCTACACATGTTCATGATTGTTTTGTAAATTCTTAACTTCTATAATAAAAATACATTTTAAAAACATGGAGATAAAATCTAAAGTACAGGTACAAGGATATAGGATGAAGGGCGAGAATGGGTACTGATGATTAATGTATTTAAAATTTTTTATTAGCTTGATTGCAGAAGTGTGGAAATGGATAAAGTTGATGGTAACACATTATAATGACTGAAACTAACATGGCTGGTTGATAAATGTGGTTGTGGATGAAAGGAGTAGTCTAGAGATATAAATATCAATTGAAGGAAAGCTAGACAAGAATCTAGGGACTGTATAACAGTGAACTCATTGTAAGATGAGGATTGTGGTTAATAGTACAAATACAAGAATGTTCTTCTATGAATTATAACAAATGCACATTACTATTAATAAGTGGTAAAAATATAGTGATACATGGGAAAATACAATTAATGTAACTTATGGATCATACTTAACAGGAATACTGTAATATTTTTGCATCAATATCAAAGAAGGTAGTTATCCATTCTAAGGGTTAATAATAGGGAATGTGGGTTTTTTTTCTTTTGGACTAAGGAAAATGTTCTAAAATTTTCTGAGGCCAATAGTGCACAACTCTGTTTTGAAACTGAGAGCCACTATGTACACTTTGGTCGCACTGTACAAGGCATGGGGGTATATAACACAGTGAACCATGTAGTGGATGATGGACTGTGATTAACAGCACAAAGATGAGAATATTCTCACATGAGCTATTGAAAATGTACAATGCTAATACCTGGTGTTAATAGGAGGTGTATGGAAAGAATACACCAAATGTAAGCTATGGACCATACTTAGCAGTAATATTTTGATGGTGTTCTTTCATAATTTTTAACAAATGTTCCACAAAAATGTAAGGTATTGGTGGAGGAATATGTATGGGAATTCTGCACATTATGGATGATTGTTTTGTAAGGTGTAATAAAAATACAAAAAAAGTGAGAGCTTCAAATGAAAGTAATTTATAAGGAATATATTGAGGAATAGTAGTTTTTAAGGTAGTTTATTCAAAACAAATTAAAATTTATATCTCTGAAATTGTATAATTATAAAGCAACTACAATGCAGTAGGTATAGTCCTTAAACATGAGTGAAGCAATTTGAAATAATATAGGCTCAAAATGTGTTGCAACTGGTCCAAGCTAACACTACACCCTACTCCCCCTAAGATCAGCACCACTGAACTCAATCACACCACGGCACCACTCTCAGGCTCATCCACTGCACAATTGCACTCTTCCACCAAACCTTAGATTTTGCCCATATGGGCATTGGCTCACCACCCTCTACTCCCTTTCTGTCTCCTTTAAACCTATCTTCCAGACTCTAGCTCTGTGGGTCTGCTTAATTTGCCTAATTCATATAAGAGAGGTGATGCAATAATTGTCCTTGAGTGTCTAGCTTGCATCACTCAACATAAGGTCTTCAAGATTCATCCATGTTATTTTGTGTGTTAATACTACATTCCTTCTTACTGCCGAGAAATATTCCTTTGTGTGTATATACCACAGTTTGCTTATCCATTCATCGATGGATGGACATTTGGGTTGCTTCCAACTATTGACAGTGAATAATGCCACTATGAACATTTATGTGCATATATCTGTTCATGTCCCTGCTTTCAATTTTTCTGGGTATATAGCCAGCAGTGGGATTGCTGGATCATATGGCAGTTCTATATTTAGTTTCCTGAAGAACTGCCAAACTCCTCCACAATGGTTCCCACATATTCCATTCTCACCAGCAGTGGATTCCCTTTCCTCCACAACCTCTCCAACACTTACAGTCCTCTGGGTTTTTTTAATACCGTCCAGTTTAATGGGATAAGGTGATATCTCGTTGTAGTTTTGATTTGCATTTCCATAATAGCTAGAAATATTGAGCATATTTTCATGTGCTTTTTAGCCATTAGTATTTCTTCTTTGGATAAGTATCTGTTCAAATCACTTGCCCACTTTTTAAAATGCATTTTGGTCATTTTATTTTCAAGATGTAATATTTCTTTATATGTGGATGTTAGGCCCCTATTGGATAGATGTATCCCAAATATTTTCTCCCATTGAGTCTACTGCATTTTCACTTTCTTGATAAAGTCCTTTGAAGAACAAAAGTTTTAGTTTTGTGGAGCTCCCATTTATCTATGTTTTCTTTTGTTGCTCACACTTTGGGTGTAAAGTTCATGACTCTCTTTCCTACTTCAAGATTTCACAGATGGTTCCCTACATTATCTTCCAGGAACTTTATGGTCTTGTCACTTATATTTGGATCTTTGACCCATCTTGAATTAATTTTTGTATAGTGTGTGAGATGGTGATCCATTCTCATTCTTACGGATAAGGATACCCATTTCTCCAAGCACCATTTATTGAAGAGGCAATTCTCTCCCAGTTGAGTGGGCTTAGTGTCCTTGTCAAATATCAGTTGACCATATTGACCAAATATGCAAGGATCTATATTAGAACTCTCAGGTTTGTTCTTTTTCTAATTCCCCCAGTTGTGCAGTTAAATCTTTGATTTTAGCCCTTTCTTCTTTTTTAATATAAGTATTTATAGCTATGAATTTCCCTCTCAGTACAGCTTTTGCTGCATCCTATAGGTTTTGATACATGGTGTTGTCATTTTCATTCATTTCCGGGTAATTAATGATTTGTTTTGCAATTTCCTCCTTGACCCATTGATTGCCTTAGAGTGTATTGATTAACTTCTATATCTTTGTGCCTCATCTGCTTCTTTTCCCCTTAATGATATCCAGCTTCATTCCATTGTTGTCAGAGGAATTACTTCATATAATTTTATTCTTTCTGAATTCATGGAGAGTTTTTCTGTGGCATAGCATGTGGTCTATCTTGGAGAATGATCCATGGGCACTTGAGAAGAATGTATATCCCGCTGTACTTGGGTGTAATGTTCTGTATAAATCTATTTGGTCCAGATCCTCTACTGTATTATTCAAGGTCCTTGTTTCTTTATTGATTCTCCATCAAGATGTTCTATCTAATGTCTATAATGGTGTATTAAATTCTCCCAATATAATTATAGAGACATTTATTTTTCCTTAGTTTTTCCAGTGTTTGCCACATGTATTTTGTGGTGCCATGGTTTGGTGCATAAATGTTTATGATTGTTTTTTCTTCTTGATTTATTACCCCCTCCTATTAATATATAGTGGTCATATTTGTCTCCTACAATAGTGTTGCATTTAAAGTCTATTTTGTCCAATATTAGTACAGCTTCTCCCACCCGTTTTTGGGATTTGTTTGCATGTAAAATTGTTTTCCAACCATTCGCTTTCAGCTGCCTTGCCTCCATGGGTCTAAGGTGAGTTTTTCTTTTATCACATTAACTATTATCATACTACTGTCTTCTTGCCTATATGGTTTCAGATGAGAAATCAGCACTAAATCTTATCGAGCTTCCCTTGTATGTGTTAGATCTCTTTTCTCTTGATGATTTCAGTATTCTCTAGTTGTCTTGAGCATTGGACAATTTGGTAAGCATATGTATTGAGGTAGGCCTGTTAGGATTTATACTGTTTTGGGTGCACTGAGCTTCCTGGACATGTACTTTCATGCCCCTCAGAAGAGTTAGGAAATTTTCAGTCATTATTTCCTCCAATACTCTCTCTGCCCCTCCCTTCTTTTCTCCCTTTGAGATGCCTTTGGCATGTATTTTTTTGTGTGTGTTTCTTGTTTTCATTCAAATCCCTATGTCCCTGCTGAATTTTTTTCTATTTTTTTTTATGTCTGTTCTACTATCTGTCTGATTTCAGATATCCTATCTTCCACATCATTGATTCTTTTCTCTGCTTCTTCAAATCTGCTGTTATTTGTTTCCAGTGTATATTTTATTTCTTCCATTGTGCCATTCATCACCATCATATCTGTTATCTTTTTATGTATGTTCATAATTTCTTCAGTATTTTCTACCAGTGTATTCTCAATATCTTTAATCTCATCCTTCACTTCATTAAGTTGATTCATGATATTTTTTGGAACATCCTTGATTAGTTGTTCCATAGTCTGTATCTCCTCTTTTTTAGTTTGTTAGACTGGGCCATGTCTTTCTGTTTCTTAGTATGGCTTGTATCTTTTTATTTGTTTCTAGGTATCTGATGGGCTTAATCAGTTAGTTTGCTTCTCTTTCTTCTCTAAGCTTTTATTTTGTTGTTGTCTTTGTGTGTGTGGTAAGGATTCTGTTTGACGCTTTAAACCTCTTATTTGATTTCCTTGTTGTCTGTGTTCCCTTGGAAAAAGTATTAAAACCAGAAAGAAGGTAAGAAATAAAAATGAAAAATCATAATAGTAATAATAATTTTAAAAGGTAGAAGAGGAACCATTCAAGTCCTAGGAAAATAAATAATTAGCATGAATAAAAAATCATAAGTAATACAAATATAAAGAGTAAAAATTGGAATTGAAAAAATTAAACAAGAAATAAAATAGAGAAAAATATATAGAATGAAGTAAATGGCTGGAATGATGAGAAGAGTGGAAAAGAAAAAGAAAAAAGAAAAAGGGAATAAAATAGAAAAAAATAAGAGAGGGAAATAAGTAGAAAATTTGAAAGTCAGAATATAAGAGTTGGAATGAAAGGAAAACAACAGGATATGGAAAATAGGAAAATGAAGGAAAGAAAAGAAATAAAGTAGGTAGAAAAAATAGGTAAAAAAGAAGAAACAAAGAAAGGGGAAACATAACAAACAAGAAACAAAACAGCAACAACTAGTAAAAAATCACCAAGGATAAACAGATTTCCATTTTAGGCCCCTAAGGAGCTTCTCAGGCTTCCAGTGTTCATCAATCATTCACCCTGCAGCCTGCCCTCTGCAGGTGATGTACCAATTTTTAGAGAGTAAAATAGGGAAACAAAGGAAAAGAAAAGAAAAAAGGAATCTTTAAAAAATAAAAAATAACAGATCCAAGGAAACCTAAAACAAAACAAAAAAAAGTCTATATGTTCCCTGTCATAAGATACCAGCTAGGTGCTGACAACCCAGTGGATCAGTCTCTGGATCACTTCTCTAAAGAGACTGGGAAATCAAACCAGGGACCTTGCATATGCAAGGCAGGAATTCCTCCATTGAACCAACCTGGCTCCATAGGTTAATTAGGCATCAGAACACCTATCCGGTTTTATCTGCAGGTTAGACTGCTAACAGTTTGCTAGAACCATGCTGATTAGGCAGTTGTTTCCACCCCCTCTTTAACCTCATTCCTCTCTCTCGCAGGGAGGCTGAGTGTGACAGCCTGACTGAGCAGATGTCCCCTCCCCTCTACCCATTGGGTCAGAGTCCTTTCAAAGGGGGCTCAACTGGCCAAAGTCACCACAAAGAAACCACTCTCTACTCTCCATCAGACTCCCCATCCTCCCAGGTAATGCTCCCTCCCACTCCATTGGCAGCAGCGAGCCAGGGTCTCTACAAAGGTTACTTGCCCTAATGGCAGAGTATATGTGTCATTCCAATCACAGGGGCGAGCAACTCACAGTTATCCATTGACTTCATCTGTCCAGTACCCTCCTGGATGATGCAGAACACTTTCCTGTTCTATATTTATTCAAAGAAGCTCCCTCAGATATGCCCTTGCCCTTTCTCCATTCTTTTTTGTGAAAGAGTTTGGATCTGTGTACCTACTTCATTGCCATTTTCCCAGAAGGTCCCTGATACTCTCTTTATTGATATATATTAGTAGGAAATTTCAGAAAATGGGATACTTCCTTCAGAATTGCTTTTGGGGAAAGTAACTTAAAATTTGAGGGAAACCTTTCACTACTATCATATACTATGTACAAAGATGCCTTGGAAGCACCTCTTATAAGAATCCCACACTGTGCCACTGTGTTTTGGTTTTGCACAATATTATTTATATATTATAATATAAATAAATTATAATATGTGATAAAATTAAAATGTATTGAATCAACAGTGGTCTATGATACTTTAAAAATACATCTCTTATTTAACAAAAAAAAATCTGTGCTAATTTTATCAATAGTACACACTATTACAAATTTAACTCAAGATTTAATTAGGGAAGCGGGTGTGGCTCAATCAATAGAGCTCCCGTTTACCATATGGGAGGCCCTGAGTTTGCTTCCCGGGGCCTCCTTGTGAGGGCAGGCCGGCCCGCGCGGCACGTTGGGCTGATGCAGCAAGACCTCACAGCAAGGGGGAGATAAGCAGACACAGAAAAAACACACAGCAAATGGACACAGCAAGCACAAGCAGCAAGGGGGGAGGTGAACAAATAAATAAATAAATCTTAAAAAAAAAATTTAATTAAATCACCAATGTATAAACAATGCAATTCTTACAAATCAGGAATTGAGGCAAAATTGGTCTCACTGGAGTGTGAAATCACCCTTCCTCTAGGTCTCCTGAGAGAAGTGCCCCATATATGTGCTTCATAAAGAATAAACATGTATACAAAGAATCTAGAAGCAGAATTGTTCATATGATTAAGGATAATGTAAATCTCCCTGAGAAGTGATTCAATGAATTTTAATCAGAGAAAATAAAAGAGGCGGGATCATGAGTTTTGTAAAATCTCTGTAACTGAGGAAAAGAAATATTCATGTAACAGAAAAATTGTGATTCATCATTTATCAGGGATATTTGCATGTTTAAATTGATGGTTTTTTCTCTAAAATGGCTATAGAAAAATTCACCAAAATAGTTGTGATAAAGGTGTCGAGATGTTTAGCATATGCTATCTCTCCTCCATATTATACATTTATTATCATAGATAGTATGAATGTTACTGATTCTGGTTTTATTAAACCTTATTGGTTTTAAAAATGGCTCCTAAATATATGTATGTGATATATAGGCTGTACTCAAAATATAGAATATAAAGTGTTACAATAATTCCCAAGAAACTGAAGTAGTACAAGTCCTACTTCAAGGGTTGTAAAGGTTAGCTACAGTAATCAGAGGCAACAGTCTGTTAACATTGCATTTCATAGAAATAAGCCCAAACAAGGAAAAATACATTCACTGGAGATATCCAGTGAGGTTTCTTATGAACTATTTCTTCTATATTTTTGCTGGATATTAGGAACTAGATATGTTCAAGGTAGATTTTGAATATTCTACTACATTTCTTGTGTTTAAGAATTCATGAAATATAATTATCCCAGTGATTTTGTTTATTTCCACACTTTGATATTGTGAAGTAAATAATTTCTAAATATCTCTGAGGCAGTAAGAGTAGGGAAAAAACAAAGAAACAAACCCTGAACTCTCTCACTTCCTCTTCAGTTTACACCCAAAGCTATGAATTATTCCATAACAATGAACTCTGATATAGAAGATGTTTGGTAAATTTAGGCAAGGGAAACTTGAGAATTTACACAGAACAAGGAGAAGGATGAAATCTGTAGAAAGGGAGGATATGGATGAGACATCTAATGATCAATCATAATGTATGCTTTTCAAAAAGGAAATTTTTAAAAATCCATCTGGAAGTTTGGATATGTCCAATAGCCTGCCCTTAGGTCAATAGTATTGAATAAAACACCAAGTATTTTCCTTGATATTTAATAATATTCTCTGCTTAAAGTAATTTTCCTCATAATAATGATGAGGTTGATAGAAGATACACACATAAACATTAAATAAAAATCAACTTGCATAAAATATTTTGTAAATATATTAGGAATTCATATGAATATGTTTAATGAAGTGAATTGTATTATAATGCATTACCATTATTATGCACATATAATGCTAACAAAATAGTACACTATTTTAATTACAGAGATTATATATGATTAAAATATTAAGATTACAAATTCTAACATTCTTATACTTATTTTCCCTCTATTCTAAGTTTTCCACATATAAAAATTAAATAGTTATGAAATGACACCCATTATGATATTTAATTTTAGATCTGAAAGTATAGTTAAAACTACAAGCATTTTTATGTATGATTTGGAATACTAAAAGACAAGTACAAGTAAAATAGTTGTGTTAAACTAGATAATTTGAATAATGAAAATATAGTAAAATCTAAGAAAGCATGTAGGCAAGATATTGTATTTCATGTCTGAAGGCAGGAAGGATGCTTTGAGGAAGAGTCATGTCAGTTGTGATGCTGTTCTTAGATACTGTGTGCATGTGAGAAGGTAAATTATAGAGACATTAAGGGGACTCTGGTACATACCGCAGCAATAAAATGGAATTGATTACTTTATGAATTAAATCAAATTGTTTATGGACCGTAGGGTAAAGGAGGAAAGAAATGACTCACTCAGATCTCTTATATTACAACTGAAATGAAAGAGTGGTGAGGCATACCCTACATGGAATCCTTTAGATCAATCAATCCCAGAAAGACCTCAGAACCATTGATTAACTTTTTTATAGGAATAGTGTCCAAATCAGTTGCCCAAAGAAACTGAGATGTCAGTAATCATAATAGTTTGATGCTATATAATCATCCTCAGCAACAGCTGTACACGGTGCAAAAAAATGGGCTGATTCAGAGGCTTTTAAAGAGCATATCTAGAATGACCATTCACTAATGAAGAAAATGAAAAAATAAGCACTGCATATATGTAGGTACAGTTATAAAAGAAGTTTTATTGCAAGAGTATAAATGAGACTAAATAACTGAAATGTTTATGTGTCAATTTTATTTTAATGCACTTTATAAATTTAAGTTTTCTAATGATATGAATGTTGAAATTAACAGTTTGGGATAGATAGGAAAGAAAATGAAAAGAAAAATGTGCGTTCAATGAATTCAAATAGTGCCTTTTTTTATTTACTTTATGCTAAATTCCTGATGAAAAGCCATATTTTAATAAAAAAGATGGCATTTTCTTTGTGAGTAATGAGGGTTAACTCCATTTAATATTTAGCTTATTATATCATATTATTCTTGGACTACAGGGAGACTACAACATATTAGGAGACATGGACAATCTCACTATCTTCACAAAATTCCTCTTCATGGGTATCTCAACATCCTGGGAGCTCCAATCTTGCAAGTTCTGATGTTCTCAGTGATTAATCTAGGCTCCCTGATTGGCAATCTTTTAACAATTCCTGCCATTGTAGTCAACCCACATCTACACTCTCCAATGTATTTCTTCATTGGAAATTTATCTCTCATAGATCTTTGTTGTATGACAGTTACTCTTCCCCACATAGTGGTGATAGGCATGATAGGCAATAAATTGATTTTTTAAATATAAATATAAATCAATAAATTGATTTCTTTTCTAGCATGCACCTCTCAGATTTTCCTGTTTCTCTGCTTTGGTTCAGTAGAGCTGGCCTAAATGTAATGCTTCCACGGGAAACAACACTATTACAGTATATCATGAGACAATTTACTGTACATGGACTGGTGCCTACAGATGTCACAATGGAAAATCTAGTATGTGCAGTACCCCTGGAGTTTGGAACATCACAAGTGTTCCCTTAGGACTGAAACACCACACAGACACTTGGAAATAACTTAAGTCTAGGCTCATCTGGCCTGACAATGGCAGAACCCTATTTAGCAGCATTGACAAGAAGGAGGGTCTTCTATATACCACCTACATAAAATTGTATTATGTTCATACAAGGTAGCAAGATGGGCTTTTTCTAAACATCATGGGGATTGGTGATTCATGGATAACTAACATAATAAAGAAATAAAACATGGAGATACCCACTGTATTAGTCAGCCAAAGGGGTGCTAATGCAAAATACCTGAAATTGGGTGGTCTTCATAAAGGGTATTTATTTAGGGTAGAAGTCCACAGTTACCAGGCCATAAAGTGTAACTTTCTTACCTCACCAAAGTCCATTGCCACGTGTTGGAGCAAGACAGCTGCTGACATTTGCCAGGGTTCAGGATTCTTGGGTTCCTCTCTTCCCAGGGATACATTTCTCTCCAGGATTAGCTCCTCTGTTTCCTCCACAAGGTCAGCTGAAGACTATGAGGCTCTCTAGGCTTTG
>JAQZBX010088791.1:0-12709 GCA_029593785.1 Cabassous unicinctus
ATCGTTTGCTTTCTGAAAACATGCCAGGGGCTCCTTGGAGGCCACTGGTGCCCTCCTGGCTCTGGTTTTGAACATTCACAGGATCACACCCTCCGGTGGATGAACCACATGCTGGGTGGGCGTCCGTGCTGGGGGGCCTAGCCTTTAGGGCAGACGGGAAATGATCTTCATCCTGTTACTTGGCAGGGATTTGGGGAAACAGAATATATTCAGCCTCTCCCTCTCCCTCCCCTGTAATGGAAGCTGCACTAAAGCCTTCACTAACTTGTGATGCCTTGGAAATGGGGTACACAATCACATTTCCTGTTTAAATGAAGATTAAAAAGAAAAACCCATTTTAACCCTTGCTCTTGCAAATCTTTCTAAAATGGACATGTCATAGGAAATAGTAAATATACATGTTTTTTTCTTTGCTTATGTCTGGGAAGGAGAAATCGAAGTTTGATGTGCTGGCAAAGGCAGACAAAGTACGCTGTGATCGGGAAACCAAGGCGTATGGGCCAGCTAAGGGAGGCAAGAAGAAGGATCCAAATGCCTCCAAAGGGCCAGCGTCTGGGTTCCTCCTGTTCTTTCAGAATCCCGCCCCAAGATCGAATCCACACACCCTGGCATCTCTACTGGAGACGTGGCCAGAAAGCAGGGTGAGATGTGGAACAGCCTGAGTGACAGGGGAGAGCAGCCTCCCAACAGCAGGGCGGCGAAGCTGAAGGAGAAGTACAGAAGGACATCGCCCATATGAGTCTAAAGGGAAGTCTGATGGCATGAAGGGTCCTGCTAAAGTTGCCAGAAAAAGGTGGAAGAGGAAGATGAAGAGGAGGAGGAGGAGGAGGAGGATGAATATGAAACTGTTGATCTGTCTCCATGTGATTACCTTAGAGGAGGGGAGCACCGTCATGGACACATCTCTTATTTGAGATGTGTCTTGTTGCCCTCATTAGTTTTAATGACAAAACTATAGGCTCTCAACGTGCTCTAGAAGTTGTCAGTGGTTTACATGAAGCCCGCACGGTAGTACCCTGAAACTGTATCAAAGTTGGACATATTTCCAAACACTTTTAAAATGAAAAGGCACTCTTGTGTTCTCCTTTGTATGCTTTGCTGTTGGTGTGACGAGGCATTTAAAGATGTTTCTGGCAACTTTTTTTTTTTTTTTTACTTTGTAAGGTGGTGTTCCCTATGGTTTTTGGCTAGAAATCCTGTTATCAACTATACATATATATAGTTTGTAAAAATGAATGAAATGAGGGAAATTCTTGGATGTCCCATGCTTAGCGTTGAGGCGGAGGCAGAGATGCTTTTCAGCAGGGCCGTGGCTCAGGGCATACATGGGGAAGCTGGACCTGTTGACACTGCGGTGGGCATCCATTTAGCTTCAGGTTGTCTTGTTTTTGGCAGCATTCTGCTACCATTCGTAGCTGTGGAAAAGGGGGTGGGTCACCTGGCATGAGAAGTGTTTGGATTTTTTTTAGTTAAGTGTGGTAGTTTTAAAACTGTTTGTTTTAAACAAACTGTAGAACTCTTCATTGTCAACAAAGTAAAGAGCCACTGCATCAAAGGTCAAGAACCTTCTGTACTTAAACACAATTTACAATGCTCTGTTGCTATTTTTTGTATGTTTAGAATGCTGAAATGTTTTTGAAGTTAAATAAAACAGTATTTCATTAAAAAAAAAAATCTCAGAGTTTAAGGAAGGGCTCAGGAGTTTTAATTTCATTAAACTGATGAGAAAAACCAAGAAACAACTTCACAGGAGAGCCAAAAAAGCTGGTAAATCTCTTCATCACTGATCACGACAATGTGGTCAACTCTGGTATTTTTTTCCTCTGTGCTTTGGCGGATTGTAGCATACTATAGAGTGCTGTCTCACAGTCTGCCGACCACGATTCCCTGTGTTTTGTCATTTGTCTCTCCATTTTAGATTCTTTCATGCCCTCCATTCAGCCAAGAAAGAACAGGAAAGAAGGAGCTCTGCCCCCCACTGGTACCAGTCGCTGGCCTCATGACCCTGACCTCCCCTACACAATCCTAAGCCAGGCTAAGCCACTCCATGTGCTACACACTGCAGAAGACAGATTTAGGGAGTTGCAAGTAAGAGAAAACTGAGCACGGTTAAAAATATCAAAGGCTGCAAATATGTTCTTTATGGGAAAAGACGTAGGAATTAGCAAGGGTCTAGCAGCAAAGTCGTGGCTTTTAATGCTACTGAAATTTTTTCATATTTTAAAACTATTGAATGTGGCCCCTCCAAGATTTTTAAAACAAGTCTACCCCCAGAGAATGAATCAAAATCTTTCTCATCTACCTATCTCAACTCTATTATTGAGAAATCTAGAATAAGATATATAAGATATAGAGGATAACAGTTTCCAGATTCCCTTGGTTATATCTCTCTCTGACAGATAGTGGCCTTCTAGGAATGACTACTGCAGCCTTGGGGCCCCATGGGCACTGAACTCCTGTCTCCCTCTCTCACAATCCCGGCAGCCTGGAATTCCCCTCTCCCCCTCGCTTGAAATAAGAGAGGAGAGAAAAGCTGAATCCCCGTTTTTCACCCTCACAACTCCTATCTCATATGCCAGTCTTCTTATCTACCAAGCCCTACCAATCCCCTCAAGGTTTTCACTGTCTGGAAGGTGGAGTCCAGAAGCCTTTTGCTCTACAGTGAGTGAGATGTGCTGGTGGCCTGGAGATTTGACAAGAATCAAATAGAGATCAGCAGCCACGATAGCTAGAGTGTAGACTCTCAAATGCAGAAGGGCCTGGTGTTTGCCTGTACGTACAGGCTGGCTTATTTTCTTCAGAACCCTGCTTCTGTTTGTGCCCTAGTCTTTTTAAAATTTTCACCTACCTGTTATCTGAAACTGAAAACATCACAAGCTGAATTCATCATAGCTTCTAAGTCATGGAAACAAACTTAGAGCTCATCAAGTATAACAACTTCCCAAAGTGTGTTTTGTGGAATGCCATCCGTGAGGTGCTCTTCAAAATAAGGATGCAACAGTTGGATAGACTTGGGTCGCAATGCTCACTCCACCCTGTCTCTTGGACATTTATAGGGCATCTGGGCACATTAAAAGCTCAGAAATGTCCTGGAGTAAGTAAACTCACATACTAGCTTTTGTTGGGGGCCTTGGGCCTCACTTCCCAGGCCACAGGATTTCTATGGGAAAATGTCCTGAGTTTCAAACCCAACTCTCTGTGAACTAGATACTCTCTACACTTCACTAAAGGTTCTCGATGATAGCAGATACTCATACAAACATTATGTAATGCATATGTGATGGTCTGAAGCTGTATGGACCCCAGAAAAATCATGCTCTTAAAGCTAATCCATTCCTGTGGGTATAAAACTATTGTACACAGGACCTTCTGATTAGGTTACTTCAGTTAAGGCATGGCTCAGAGTAGGTCTTAAACCTCTTACTGGAGTCCTTGATAAAAGAATGAAATCCAGACAAAGAGAGAAAGCCACAGAAGCAAGAAGCTGAAGTTAACGACACCCGGAAGAGAAGGGAGACCAGCAGAGGCTGCCACGTGCTTTGCTACATGACAGAGGAGTCTGGGATCACTGGCAGCTGATATTCAGGAAGAAAAGTATTGCCTGATGATGCCTTGATTTGGACATTTTTCTCAACTTCAAAACTGTAAGCTTGTAAGCTAAGAAATCCCCATTGTAAAAGCCAACAGTTTCTGATATGTTGCTTTCTGTAGCCTAGCAGACTAGAACACATAAAAGTTCTACAAGGTCAAACTTTGCAATTAAAAAGGTATATGTACTTATATCTATCAGCTAAAAGATTAAATGTATTCTTCAAAATAAAGGTATGCCTTACTCCTTTTTCCCCTTTGTGGCAGCCCAGGGGACTGACTCAAATCAAAAGAATTTTAAGACCTGAATATTGAATTGCATAAAGATGAAAAACTCGGGCTCATAGAAGCTTTTTTTTTTTTTTAGTGTAAGCAAAGCTTCTTGCATCTCAAAATTGCTCAAAGGCCCAGGTCAAGGCTGATGGTCTTTGTTGTTGTTGTTATTATTATTATTATTTGCTTCTCATTTTGTCCATTTCCAGGAAGCAGGAGTATGGTTAGGAAGGTAAAGGATGATGGGACTATCTCTGTGACGAGGGAGTGAGGCATCACCTATGGTTAGTACTAGTTTAGCCCCACGAGGTGAAGTCACTATGCAGCTCATTATTCCTTTAGGAATATGCACAGCCGAATTTTGAGGAATTTATATAGAATACCGAGCAGCAATGTCAGGACACACAAATGTAATTCTGGACTCATCATAACTCGATTCATGAAAGTAAAATTTTCTTTTTTTAAAAAATTTTATTCTAGTACCATATATACAACCTAAAATTTCGCCTTTTAACCACATTCAAATATATAATCCAGTGCTGTTAATTACATTCACAGTATTGTGTTACCATCATCACCATATATCACCAAAACTTTCCCATCACCCCAAATAGAAACTCTGTACATTTTAAGCCTTAACTCTCTATTCCCTACCCCCATTCCATCACCTGGTAATCTATATTTTAGATTCTGACTCTATGAGTTCGTGTATTCTAATTATTTCACATTAGTGAAATCATATAATATTTGTTCTTTTCTAACTGGCTTATTTCACTCAACGTGCTGTCTTCAAGGTTTATCCATGTTGTTGCATGTATCAGGAGTTCACTCCTTTTTTATGGCCGAATAATATTCCATTGTGTGTATATACCACATTTTGTTTATCCATTCATTGGTGGATGGACACCTTGGTTGCTTCCATCTTTTGGCAATTGTGAATAATGCCACTTTTATATCTGTTCAAGCCTCTGCTTTCAATTGTTTTGGGTATATACCTAGAAGAGGGATTGCCGGGTCATATGCTAATTCTATACTTAACTTTCCAAGGAACTGTCAAACTCTTCCACAGTGGCTGAACCATTTTACATTCCCACCAGCAATGAATGAATGTTCCTATTTCTCCACATCCTCTTCAACTCTTGTAATTTTCCATTTTTTAATAGTAGCCATTGTAATGGGTGTGAAATGGTATCTCATTGTGGTTTTGATTTGCATTTCCCTAATGGATAATGATGTTGACCATCTTTTCATGTGCTTTTTGGCTATTTGTACATAGTCTTTGGAGAAATATCTATTCATACTTTGGCCCATTTTTAAATTGGGTTGTTTGTCTTTTTGTTGTTGAGTTGAAGGATTTCTTTAGATATTCTGGATAGTAAACCCTTATCAGATATGTGGTTTACAAATATTTTCTCCCATGGTGTAGGTTGTAGTTTTATTTTCATGATAAAGTCTTTTGAGGCACAAAAGTTTTTAAATTTTGATGAGGTACTATTTATCTATGTTTTTCTTTTATTGCTTGTTTTTGTTTCTATTTTTGAAGTTAGACAAACGGAGTTCACCTGGAGAGGATTAAAATGATGGATTTGTGGTATAAGACGAAAATCCTTTGGAACTGATGCCAGAATCCTAAACTAGTGAATGTCTATATTAAACCAAACATCTGGATGAAAAGATAAAAGATGATGCAATTCTCCACACAAATGTATCAGGGGCACCATGTTGATAATAAAACTAAACAGCTGATCATTTTCCCACATATCATCTCAATATTCCAATGTCAGACATACGTAGCTAAAAATCTCAAGGGGGCAGGTGGCCAACAGGTATCATTTTTAGTTTGAATGATGAACAGAATTTTGATACTCTTATGAAGACAAATTATATTTTACTTTTGAGAGAAATGCTGCAATACTCAGGGAAAGACTGGAATGCATTATAAGTGTCAGAAAACTAATACTGCCTTAACAATGCCCAATGGAAAGCACTGTATAGCTATAGCAAGGTCGGTAGAGTCTCTGTTTTCTTTTTACTGTTTTTTTTTTAGGAACCGGGGACTGGGGATTGAACCTGGGACCTTGTATGTGGGAAGCTGGCGCGCTCAACCACTGAGTCACATCGTCTTCCCGAGTTGTTTTTTTCATTTGTTTTGCTTGTTGTTTGTTTTTGTCTTTCCCGGAGGCACTGGGAACCGAACCTGGTTGAGCCACAGCAACCATTTGAGCCACATCAGCTCCCTCTTTGTTTTCTTTGCGGGCCTGTTTCTTTGGTTCTTTTTTAAGAGCAGTGGGGAAACTTTGGTGTGTTAAGAAATACTCTTCTGACAAACTTTTATCTAATTTTTTTTTAAATCAGAAAAAGGGTCAGACTGTCAACTCTGACATCAGTAGTGAAAGAGGGGGAGGAGGCTCGATGGAGCTAACATTGAACACCTGTTATTTATGAGGCTTCTACATATGCTCCTTCATTTCAATCCTGGTGAAAACCTGTGAGGTACAAATGCTTGTCCCTCTTTTATGTATAAAGCAAACTGGGACTCAAAAAAGCCCTGCAACTTGTCTAAAACCAGGGAGTAGGTATGTGAGTTGGGATGTGAACTTTGACCAGCCTATTCTTTCTCTGACACCAGTCCAGTTCCCACGGAGAAAGGTATTTCATGCAAACCAAAATAGATGTAAGTAGAATGAAATTTTACTGTTTAAAAATGAAACAATTGCTTTTCACAAAAATGGCAAGTTATGGTTAAGACACCAGAAAGCTAACACAGCACATCCTTCTAAACCCTGACTAAAATGACTTTAGCCAACACCAAGATCCCATGCAAATGTGGTCCGCGGGTATTCAGAGCAGCCTTCCAGGGCTTGGTTTTGCAGTCCTTACTGTTGCCATATGCCACTTTTATATATTCCCTTCATGCCTCCCAAAATAGAAGCTTATGAAAAGGCCCACAAGCATTCTCTCCTATGTTTTAAATCTTAAAAAAAAAAAAAAAAAAAAAGGGATGGGCACCAGGCAGCTCTGAGTACAAGCCTGACTGACATATCTGTAAATGGTGCGATGTGGTGTATATTCTGAGTTATGCTGGGCCTAGCTCTATGGTGTCTGTCAGAATTGGAAACGAGCACTTCAAGCAGTCTTCTACTCATGACACAGAATTGTGGGCTGGCCTTCCAAGAATACATTATACTGCAATTCTGTGTAATTCTTTAAATATGTATATTTTAAACACACTGAGCAGAGAATTATTAAACTAAAGTGACATTTTAGAATCTTTCTGATTATAAATTATTTCAGGGTTATAGCCAAACTCATGCATCTTTCTGTCTGCTTCAAGTGCAGAAACCCAAGATACTGTATTAGAGATATCTTCAAGCAATTTGTACTACTTTGTGGGTATATATATCTTAGAGCAGGGGTTCTTAACCTTTTTTGTTCCACTGACCCCTTTGCCAATAAGGTGAAAACCATGGACTTCTTCTCAGAATGTAGCAGCAGATAGTTTTATGACACTCAGCTAGTGTCGGGTCTAACAATTACAGTAATTTCAAAGTATGGATGAGTGTAAGCGATTTTTTGAGATATGTAACAACTGTAATGTGATATGAAATGAATACTACTGTAATTTATTGCATACATTCATAAGTGAAGGAAATGCTAGATTTCAGTTAGAGGTCAGAGAAAATAAAGATAAGAAGTTGATTTTTTTCAATTCAAGCTCAAGGACCCCCTGAAATCTTAACTCCTGGTTAAGAACCCTTGTCTTAAGGGAACATTCGTTTTCTAAAATTGTTTACAGAGCCAAGTTTATAATATATGGACAAGTTTTCAGATTTAATGGCAAGTGGCTTAACACTGTAAGGATGCCATTACAAGACTAACTTCACAAGCGGGCCAAATCTTGGAGCTCCCAGTTAATATTTCTTGGTGTGTAATTTAGTTACTATTCAATATAGAAAACCACAAGTATTTCATTAGGCACTGAAATTTACTTTTCTTCCCAACAAACCTAGACTATTAAACCCTGGTACTTAGAAACAGTTACCAGAAAAACCAACAGAGTGAAGGAATGAGGAGGCTGCGAAACCTTTACTGTATTTTGGTATGAGAGAAAGAAAGGAAATTGTCAAATCTGAAAAGTAAGGTTAGAGGTTGAGCAACGGTGGTTGAGATACCAGGTTAAGCGTAGAGTTCAGAATTTAATGGATGAGAGAAAATATAGAAAAAGCTCAGAGAGGTAGAGACTGCCAAAATACTTTATACTTGGTGTAACGTAATACTTGGTAAACAAACCAAAACCTGTATTTTAATTACAAGTTGGGATGTCAGTAAAATCCAAGCACATCTTGGGAAATAGTTAATCCATCCAAAGAGGGTAATAACTCACCACATCGAAAGCAGTAAACACGTGACAGTAGTGGTGATTGGACTTCAAATCCTTTGTGATATAAGCAAATGTTGAGAGATCTTCCGGGTCCTGGGCAGCACAGGAGATATTACGAATTTCGTGCTCGGCAATTACGTTCTGGAAGAAATGACGTAAATGACTATTGTTTTCCTTTGCAAACCAGCATATTTTAGAAGAAAGGCAAGTGATGTGGGGCTTGCAGCAGTAACTTTCCTCCTTGTTAGAGTGTTCTAGACCAGCAACATTCAAAATGAGTCAACGTGCTATCCACGGGCAAATGTATGTCAGGTCTGGAAGGAATGTTTTCGTTTAATTAAAAACAACCTAAAATAGTCATATCCTGGAGCAGTGGAGCTCAGCAGGTGGCAAGCACAGAAGCAGTCTGGGTGGCAGACACTTTTGAAATAGTCATCACTAAGCATTTTACCGTTTCCATTCCTCACATGGACCTGTAGCTATGCGGCGCTGCCTCTCGCTGACTCCTTCTGGAAAGGATCATCTGTCATTTTTTGCATGGTGGAAGGAACTGTGACCCAAGGAATTTCTGCCAATTCCTCACTATGGTGCTTGCCTTTGTTCTCGTGCCCTGCCCCCTCCTCCCCCCCAAGCAAAGGCAGCTATAGAGAGAAGCACGTGGTGGAAGCATCAAGGTGCACCTCTCGAAGATTCTGTGGAGGCGAAGGTGTGGGGACAGGTAAGGGAAACACCAGCTGCAGTATCGGGGCCTTGCTTGATTCAGGGTCCCGTGGCTACAACAGCACTTCACGAACCACAGCCACCACGTGTAATTATGAGGCGGGTGCTGCTATCATCATCATCTTAGACAGGCGAGGAAACTGGGACTCAGTCTTACCCAGGCTGCTGGGGGAGCTGGGGTTGGAATTCCAGGTGGTGTGACTTTAGAGCTCATGCTGTTTCTAATGCATTGCAACCCACACCCTTCTCTCACTGCTTTAACACAATGTCATTTCTTTTTCTCTCCAGCATATCTTCACACCTGCTCCCCGCTCCTCCAATAATAACTGGTGGGAGGTAAGCAAGGAAAGGTTTAAGTACCATTGTCCTGGAACACAAAATAACTAGGGCGCATCATCTTGGCTGCAAATTCTGTTAGATACATAGATATGTTTAAGAAGCCAAAAAATTCATATACTAAAGTATTCATTTTTTATCTTATAATATCCTATTTGTGCTTTTTTTTTAAGTTGTCACAGATCTAAAACCCTCAATGCTTTACTTACCCTAATTACTTTTTAATTGCACAATCTTAAATAACTTGTTGGCAATATAATGTTCCTCGTATACCCATCAATGCCTAAAAATGCTTACAAAATGTCCTTTCCTGCCAGCATCCCCCAGCAAGTACTTCACGTCTCTCACTCTACAGAGCTGCGTACTTGGGAAGCAATTACAGAATTAACACATAATAGACAATTAAATGAAGATATTCTTCACTGTGGCCCTGTGTGTTGACACTCCATGCAGCGCTCTGTCAAAAATAACTCAAATGGAAATTGGAACCCCATAAACAAGTAACATTCTATTGCAAGATGCAATTTCAAAATAGAAGGTCACGATCCTCTTCTGGCATTCAGATAGTACCTCTTCATGTAGGAAACTATTAGAGAGTTTTAAAATAGATTTGAAAATAAGAAGATTTACATAGGCTTTAAGAAGTCCAGTGCAGCCGGTTCTGAGAGTCTCTGCCATCATTTTAACTGGAGGCTGTCATTACCCTGGGAAGTCTTTGTGGATTTGTCTCACCTGTGCAGGATCTACTGTCATTGGAAGAGAGGGAAGTTTCACTGCCCCAACTTTGAACTAAGTTGGCATTGTGTGTTCGTGAGATCCTTTTGCCAGCATAACGCAGATTAACTTATTGAGAAAGTGAGACAGTGGAAAACGCCCTGTGGTTTGTATTGCCATGAATGTTCTGAATCTTGCCAATTCACAGGATGCTACTCTTGATGATTTCAATCGTGTGTGTGGCAGCATCTTGGCCCTGGGCAAAACTGCAAAGTAGGTAAAGTGTATCCTTGGAGATCTCTCTTCCTCTGCCTTTTCTGACCCTCCCCCCAATTTTCTGAAGCCCCCTCTTCTCTATTTCCCAGGACCCCAGAGCTATCTTTTAACTGCCCTGTGAGGCCTGCCCTCCTCTGTGATGCTCTACATTTCAAGTCAGCCTCCTCTCTCACTGCCAAACTCTTATTCCTCTGTTCCCATGATGGAAGCTGGAAGAAAGCAGGCTAATAAAAATGCTCCATATTCTGATAAGTTTAATCCTACCTGGCACTTAAAAAAAAGCTCTTCAATTGTATTGATGGCCAGTGTGGGGGAAATATATCACTGGTGCTAGAATGTGGTGAGTAACCTGGGCTCTCACTATGAAATCCTGCCGTCATTCTGTATCGTCTGCCTTTGCAGAATGGCAAAGCCAGGTCTTCACATGTATGATGAATCCAAGACCAAATATACTACAGCTGTAGACAATATGGAGCCTGGACAATTGGTTTCCTCCTTAGTGAAGACATCAGGGAGGAATATAGTCTTTCCGTTTTATATTATGCATCAATCAGTGGCTCCTCCACAAATTAAAAGGTGATGTCATGTGCCTGGTTGAAGACGGACTCTTTCTATGCTGATCAACCCCCATTCTAAGCATGTTCTAAGGAGCCTTTAAAAAGACTCAGGAGAAGGCCTGGGGAGGAACTCACCCTGAAACTTCTTTGGGATAGAAAGTTTGGCAGCTTAGTACCTTGAACAGGGAGAGAATCCTACACACACACACACCCCATCTGTTTTCCTTTCATCATGGTGAGAAAAACAGCTAGAGGTATGTGGCTGGTTGGTGTAGAACAGAATTTTCTGGTCCACCCAATTAAAACAGTGGTTCTAAGAAGTGTGTGTTACAGTGGAGTAATGGAGCCCAGTCTGCCCCTCGCTGCTTCCCTCAACTCGGACTCCCACTGGGTCAGATGTTTCTCCCAGGCTCTTGTGCAGGCCAGGTTTTCTCTGAGCAAGAGGATGCAGCATCCTTCCCCAGAGAGCACCCCCCCACCCCCCGCCCAGAACTGAGGCAGCAGCCCTGGCCGAGGGCTCCCTGGAGAAGGCATCCAAAGCTGATGCTTAATATGTGCTCTGAGTTTGACTCCCGACTTCTTCGAAGGAAAAGCATATGCTATAAGAAACAACAGGCACTTGTTCAGGCAAATGTTCCAAATTATTTGGTGCCTAAAAAATAGCATAAGTCGTGTTTGAAGTTGGCATTCAGAACAAACAAACAGACAAACAAAAAACAAACCCCAACTCTGCATTGCTCTTAATTTAGTCAGATGGGAAGAACGAGGAGGGTGTCAGTGCAGGACTGCAAAATGTGATCTGATTCTCAGCTGCGCACTCAATGTGGCAAAACGTATCACTTTTTTGGGAGACCCTGTGACCTGAAGAAGGGTGGATAACTAAGTAGCTGCAGTCCTCTGGGCTGAATGCCACGCTAGAGTTACGTCTGGACTATGCATCTACAGAATGCTGATGGGATTTATCGAAAACATCTTAGTAGTAAATCTATTCCAAGTTCCATTTTAAATTCAAGATCATTTTCTGCTTCTTCCTTCTTAAATCAGGATTAGTGATGCAATTCATTTTCTAAGTTGCTAGGCAATACATTTATGAGTTTATAACTAGGCATCTAACTCTTTCCCATGAACTCAGCCAAAGCCATTTATTTATTAGGAAAAAAAAAAGCAAGAAGTGCTTCGCGGGAGGATTCATCTTTCAGGTAGTCTAAAAGGCGCTAATGGGAAGGGAAGAGCAATTAACACATAATCAATTATCCACTGCACTTCGAACTAACCGGTGAAGGTAGCTGTGGAGTTAATGGAGAAAGTCTTGGGCCGCGGAGTGGGAGGATCACGGTGTTGTCCTTCTCCGTGCCTAGCTGTGTGACTGTGGTGCAGTCACTTAATGAAGGGTCCAAGGCCTTCAGTCACTGCACTTGGGTACAGATTAAACAACCCCCCTTGATCTTACTAGGGCACAGGTTAAAGAAATATGATGGTTAGGAGAGCACTGTTTAAGAACAAAGTGCAGTGAAAGCATAAAATATTAATATGAAGGTGTGACTTTTGGTTGTGCCTTGTTCCCTGTACAGGCTTACTGGTCAATGCTACTGGAAAGTGAGATGTCTTCAATTATACCTGCATTTCACAAGTCCTTCATTTCAAATCAGAGTGGCCCACCAAGACAAAACTTTCCAGGAGAAAATCACAGGTTAAAACAGAATGCAGGACTCTGGAGTTGATGGATCTGCTCCTCATCTGTTGTGAGCATAAATCAGAGACTGATCTCTGCTATATGCCACTGGCTTCAACACCCACACCTGGAAAGTGGTGTGCAAACACGCTGCTGGAATCTAGGCATCAAGAGCAGCTCCTTTTACCACCC